>JAWPHD010011465.1:0-83650 GCA_037043455.1 Cyrtodaria siliqua
TTGATGACGTTTGGGTAGTTTTGAACGGAAAAAATGTGGAGAAAGTGGGAAAAAGGTAAATTAAATGATTTTAAATGATCAACAGGATGAACAGAATAGTGAGTGACTGATTGTATCCAGTTTAAATGAAGCCCTCAGACTTATCTTTTTCTCAGCCTCACCTGATAAACTGGATAGGATCAGGCACTAAGATGATGTTCTCTATTTAAACACCAGATGATTGTCATGATTTTGCCATGTTAAACTGACATGACTAAAGTGAAACTTCCACATCGTATGGCTGTTATGCGATAACTACAATCTTGTATTCATGACTTGTGTATTTGTACTTTAATAAACAGAGCCTTGTATCCTATCATTTTATCCAACTTGTTTATTAATGTCAATAATAATCACTCATTAAGTTCCCCTCTCTCTCTCTCTCTCTTTAAAAAATAAAACCACCAACCAACACATTTTCTAACACTGGACATAAAAGAATCGAAGCATTTATTTCTTTCTTTCAAAACTAAACATTCAAAATAACAGCACGGCTGCATGTGATCACAGTTTTACAATGGGTTACTCATTTAAACGAGGGCCCAAGAGGGCCTGTGGACGTGTATAAGGGGCAATTCTGCCAAAAATCATTCAACCAGAACATGGCGATGACATGCGCAACTGGGCTTGGTACTGATCATCCCTGCCAAGTTTCGGTGAAATCCGACCAGAGGTTCAGGAGACAAAATTTGTGTAATTAAAACCTTAAAAGGGCCTTTTTAACTCCCGCCAAAAGTCATTCAATCAGAACACGGCGATGACATACGCAACTAGGCTTGGTACTCATCCCGCCAAGATTCGCTAAAATCCAGCCAGGGGTTCAGGAGAACTAGTCCTGACAAAGTTTGTGTATTAAAACCTTTAAAGGGCCATAACTCTGCCAAAAATCTTTCAACTGGAACAAGACCTGATATTGATCCTCCCTAAACAGTTTTGTTGAAATCCACCCAGGGGTTCAGGAGAACTAGTCCAGACAATGTTTGCGTATTAAAACAAAGGGCCATAACTCTGTCAAAATCATTCAACCGGAACATGGCAAAGACATCCATAACTAGGCTTGGTACTGATCATCCCTGCAAAGTTTTGCAGAAATCCTGCCAAATGAAGGTCCTATGGTCTTAACGAGACTAAATACAGCACTGGCTGGTTTTCAAACTCGTCCAAGCGTTCATTGACATCAACAATCTGGTAAAGTTCGAAAAAGATCAGATGAAAAATGAATGCCAAATTACAGCATATTTCAGAAATCAGGGGCCAAAACTCCGGTGTAAATGGTCCGATCTGGCTGATTTTCTAGCTTGTCCTTTGGCCAGAAGAGCTAAAAACAGTGATACACAAAGATGACATCCATTCTATGTCACTATGAAATGAGATCTTTAACTGTAGAGTTGAATTGGGTTTTATGGCACACCAAAACAGAAAGGTTATGTGTCACCAACAGGAATGAAAATTCTAGGCTCACACTCCATTTACATCGAGATAAATCTAAAGAATGAGCCTAGAACTGTCTCAACTGCCGAGTTGCTGCAAATTCTGTTGTAACTTAAGTAGAACATTAAATAATACAGGGATGATGATGAAGACCTTTAATGAACATGACAAAAACAAGAGGGCCTGTGGATGCTCTACTGTCTAAAGCTAAAGTTTGTGTATAAGGTGCAAAAAGCTCCGTCAAAAATCATTCAACCATGGCCATGCCATGTGCAACAGGGCTTGATACTGATCATCTCTGCCACGTTTACGCTGAAATCTGGCCAGAGGTTCAGGAGAACTAGTCTACAAAGTGTATTAAAAACTTTAAAAGGTCACAACTCTGCCAAATTCACTCAACTGGAACACGGCGATGATATTCGCAACTAGGCTTGGTACTCATCATATCCGCAAAGATTCGTTAAAATCTGGCCAGTGGATTAGGAGAACTAGTCGGGACAAAGTTTGTGTATTAAAACCTCTCAACTCCCCAAAAATCATTCGACCGGAACAAGGCAAAGATATGCAACTAGGCTTGGTACTGATAATCTTTGCAGTTTTGCTGAAATCCGGCCAAATAAAGGTCCTATCGTCTTCACGAGGCAAAACACAGCATCTTTGAACTAAATCAAGCGCCATAACTCCAGTGTTACTAATCCAATTTGATTGGTTTTCAAACTTGTCCAAGATTAAATTGATTGTAATCTGGCAAAGATTGGACGAAAAATGAAGGACCCGTCGTCTTGAGGCAAAATACAGCATTTAAAACTAAATCAAGGGCCATAACTCTGGTGTTACTGGTCCGATCTGGCTGGTTTGCTAACTCGTCCAAGCTTTCATTCATATAAATATTTGTGTAGTAAGTTTGAAAAAGATCGGATGAATAATGAAGGCCCTATCGTGTTAAGGCCAAACTATAGCATATTTCAAAAAATCAAGGGCCATAACTCCGGTGTAAATGGTCCGATCTAGCTGGTTTTCGAACTCCTCCGAGCTTTCATTGATATCGACAATTGAGTAAAGTTTGAAAAAGATTGGAAGAAAAATGAAGGCGCTATCGAGTTAACGAGGCAAAATATAGAAATTTTAACTAAATCAAGGGCCATAACTCCGGTGTTACTGGTCCAAACTGGCTGGTCTTCTAACTCGTTCGAAATTTCATTGATATCAACAATCTGTTAAAGTTTGAAAAAGATTGGATGAAAAATGAAGGCGCTATCATGTTAACAAAGCAAAAGTTAACGGACGACTGACTGACGGACAACTCACCATCCCATAAGCCTTCGGACAGTAGAGCTAATAATAAAATGAACATGAATTCCGTGGGATTTTACCCCTCTGTCTGGATAAGTAATGGCCCTATTTTTTTCCAGTTATGGGGCTGTAACTGTAGAGGGAATTCAAGTTGGTTCACAACCTTAACATACTCCTACCTGGAGAATAATTATTACCTCTTCAGGCCTCCTAGCAGGCTCAGATAACAAGAGGTCAATGACCTTGAAGCTCTACTGATAGATTTTGATAGCTAGGTGATCAGCATTCCTGTGAAGTTTCATAAAAAAATGTCAAGTAGTTTCAGAGGAGTAGTTGCTACAAGTTGAAGTTTTTACTATATAACTCTAGGTAAACAAAGATGGCCACTGGCAGCCATGTTTAATGTCGAATCAAAATAATTTTAGACAAGGATCAACATCTTGTCATGCTGATCATTTCAGAAAAAGTCCCATATCAATATCACTTACAGTTTTCAAGAAGTATTCGCTACAAACTTTTTTTTAAAAATCTGTTTTTAGCCATGGCGGCCATCTTGAATTTCCGGCCGACCTAAAACAATTCTGGGATCAATAAGACATCAAGAGCAACATTCCTGTGAAGTTTCATAAAAATGTGTCAAGTAGTTTCAGAGTAGTAGTTGCTACAAGTTTTTACTATATAAATCTATGTAAACAAAGATGGCCGCTAGCGGCCATGTTTAAAGTTGCATCGAAATAAATTTCGACAAGGATCAACATCATGTCATGCTGATCATTTTAGAAAATGTTCCATATCAATACCACTTACAGTTTTCAAGAAGAAGTCGCTACAAATTTATTTATTTTAAATCTATTTTTAGCCGTGGTGGCCGTTTTGAATTTCCGGCCAGCCTGAAATTTTGCTAGGATCAACCAGACATCAAGAGCAACATTCCTGTGAAGTTTCATGAAAATCCGCCAAGTAGTTTCAGAGGAGTAGTCGCTACAAGTTTTTACTATATAACTCTATGTAAACAAAGATGGCCGCTGGCAGCCATGTTTAACGTCGAATCAAAATGATTTTTGACAACGACCAACATCATGTCATGCTGATCATTTTAGAAAAAGTCCCATATAAATATCACTTATAGTTTTCAAGAAGTAGTCGATACAAACGTGTATTTTAAAAATCTATTTTTAGCTTTGGCGGCCATCTTGGATTTCACATCAACATGAATTTTTGCTAGGATCAACTAGACTTCATGGACAACATTTCTGTAAAGTTTCATGAATATCCATCCAGTAGTTTCAGAGGAGTAGTCGCTACAAATAAAAGTTAACGGACAGACGGACGGACAGACGCCGCACCACGGCATAAGCTCTGCTGATCTCTGATCAGTAGAGCTAAAAATAAAGATTTTTTATAAAGGTTGGTTTTTTAGTAAATCATAGGTTTTTTAGGGCGTTTTAAAGAGTATGTAAAAGCTAAATTTCTGTGCTTTTATCAATATTTCTAACATAAATACCTTGTTTGAAGAACATTACTCACGGTACATTGATACATGAATTTTTGTTTAGTTGATATCTTCCCTGACCCTTTAGTTCTCACTTCATCTCGAGTCTCAGAAATGCTGCATGCTTACCAGACCATTATAGGTTCCACTTTGGAAGTAGATCTTATGGATCCCACAATGGTCTGGCAAAGGCAACAACATTCTGAAAAACTCAAGATGGCATGAAGTAGTATTAAACACATAACTGTAAATTCCTAATAGCTTCAATCATTTGAAGTGTCATCTCTACTAGTGAACTCTTCTGTGATTTGTATATTAAAGGCAACAGATTCAACATCTACTAGTGAACCTTGTACTCTGCTGTGATCTGCCCAAGGAACCAGCTTCAACATCTACAAGTGAAGCTTCACTGCTGTGATGTGCCTTAGGAACCAGCTTACAACATCTACTAATATTTACGTCGCTATTACATTCTCTACGATGAATCTTATTTGACACGCTGCATTTAATTTTCCAATAAATACCATTACCTTCGGAATACCTCATGATATGCCCTTTAACGGTTTTCATTGGATGATGGGCGGAGCTTAATAGAATATTGCGCATGAGGGGAGTGTCTAAAATGCTACATTTTACTACATAAAAATTCCCGTATAATAAACTATTTTTTCGAAATAAATAGTAAATCTGGCGTATATAGAGAAGAAATCAACGCCATATTAAAGGCAAATATTTATGTAAATATAAGAAATGAAATGCGCTCTTTTGGTTTTCATTGGGGTATGAAAAACATTTGGATGGTTTAAAGTACACGTGGAGTCCTTCGGACTCGGGACTCCACACACTTTAAACCACCCAAATATTTTTCATACCCCAATGAAAACCAAAAGAGCGCATTTCATTCCTTAAGTGAAGCTTGTACCTGCTGTGACCTGCCAAAGGCCACTGCTGCTTTCCAAGAAACATGTTAGTTTCAGCTTTATCAATCTCATCTTTAATTGTCTAAATTCAATCCAAATCACAGAAGCACCATGACAAATTGTTATTAAAAGGTTTACTTTCTGATAAAAAAATAATTTATGAGCTTCCTATGAAAAACATTCCCATCAGTAAACAATAAACCATTCATGCATTTAAGGATAAAACATGTTTTATTAAATTATGTTTTCTCAATATACATATTCAACAAGATATTCCATGACTAGATATTGAAAACAGAGCATTCATGTTTACATATGTAAATCTACACACCGCATGGCATTTAGGGTGTATTTACAGGTTTACAAAATATTTAACTCAGAATGCGAACATAGATCCTCAATCACGTAAAAAAAAGAATATCATATGAAACATGAAGTGAATGGCAACGGGTAAAACTGTGTTGGCCTACATACCAATACTGTTGTTCATATCACAGTCAGCAACAACTGCCCATGTAACCTCTCCGGTAACATAATGAAAATAGCAGAATTACTAAACAACAAACAACTCTTGCCTTCAACGTTAAACACAAGGTTAGCACTAGGCATATCTGTCAACGCATCAAATCTTTGGCATATTTATTAACACTAGCCACCAGGAGGTTATGTCCAAACCATCACAATAAACACCTGAGATTCATGGTATTCCGAAAGACATTCTGATCCCACCTTCATCTCTTCGGCGACGCCCACCTCCACCGCCTCCAAATCCACCTCCACCTCCAAATGATCTGCCACCGCCAAATCCACCACCACCTCGCCCCCGTCTGTCTCCACCACCACCACCACCTTCTTCTCGTCGCTTTTCTCGATTTGCGGCATACCTTGTCGCCATGTCGGCAAGTTCCAGCGACACTTCCTGTAATATACATTATGCATGATTTTGCGGATACCAAACTGAAGCAGTAATAGAACCAACTTTTGTGTGTGTGAGAGTGGGAGTGGGGGGGGGGGGGGGGGGGAGGGGAGGGGGAGGACTGGACTTTAATAATGACTTTTTCTTCCCTTTTTATTTCACCTCTTACTTGTTTATGACTTCATCTACCATACTGGCCAGAATGGTAAATCTAGCCAACACCATAACAATACTATACCATCACAATACTATATATCGCCCCGTTTGGTTCCCGGGGGCTCCGTTTGGTCACGGGGCAAAGAATAGGGCCACTGCAGATCCCTTTGGAGGGGTAGGCGGAGGGGTAGAATCCCCCCAAATTCATGTTCATTTTATCATTTTTTGTTCATGTTCATTAAAGGTCTTCATCATGATCCCTGCATTGTTTCAGGTGCCATCTCGCTCACATCAAAAGAGCAGTGGCAGAAAAACAATAAACGTGGCTTCTGCGTAAATGGAGTGTCTACGATAGAATTTGCAGCAACTCTGCAGTTCAGGGTGAGAAGGTTCTGGGCTCATTTTCCATATTTTATCTCGATGTACATGGAAGATGAGCCTGGCATGTTCATGCCTTTTAGGCGCCATATAACCTTTTCATGTGTTGGTGCGCCTAAAACCCAATTCAATCAATCACAATACTATACTTATCAAGTGTAACAGTCAGTGATGCCGTTCATATTGGATTGGAAATAAATCAAAATAACACTCAAAGGTCATAAAATTACAATAAAGTTAGTTTTTGTTCAAACCCTGTATTTATATAACCATGTATTTATATAACCCTGTATTTATATAACCATGTATTTATATAACCATGTATTTATATAACCCTGTATTTATATAACCCTGTTTTTATATAACCATGTATTTCTATAACCATGTATTTCTATAACCATGTATTTATATAACCCTGTATTTATATAACCATGTATTTATATAACCCTGTATTTATATAACCATGTATTTATATAACCCTGTATTTATATAACCCTGTATTTATATAACCATGTATTTATATAACCATGTATTTATATAACCACCCTGTATTTATATAACCATGTATTTATATAACCCTGTATTTATATAACCCTGTATTTATATATATAACCCTGTATTTATATAACCCTGTATTTATATATATAACCCTGTATTTATATAACCCTGTATTTATATAACCCTGTATTTATATAACCCTGTATTTATATAACCATGTATTTATATAACCCTGTATTTATATAACCCTGTATTTATATATATAACCCTGTATTTATATAACCCTGTATTTATATATTTATATAACCCTGTATTTATATAACCCTGTATTTATATAACCCTGTATTTATATAACCATGTATTTATATAACCCTGTATTTAGTATTTATATAACCCTGTATTTATATAACCCTGTATTTTTATATAACCCTGTATTTATATAACCCTGTATTCCTGTATTTATATAACCCTGTATTTATATAACCCTGTATTTATATAACCATGTATTTATATAACCCTGTATTTAGTATTTATATAACCCTGTATTTATATAACCCTGTATTTTTATATAACCCTGTATTTATATAACCCTGTATTCCTGTATTTATATAACCCTGTATTTATATAACCCTGTATTTATATAACCATGTATTTATAACCCTGTATTTATATAACCCTGTATTTATATAACCATGTATTTATATAACCCTGTATTTTATAACCATGTATTTATATAACCCTGTATTTATATAACCATGTATTTATATAACCCTGTATTTATATAACCCTGTATTTATATAACCCTGTATTTAGTATTTATATAACCCTGTATTTATATAACCCTGTATTTTTATATAACCCTGTATTTATATAACCCTGTATTCCTGTATTTATATAACCCTGTATTTATATAACCCTGTATTTATAACCCTGTATTTATATAAACCCTGTATTTATATAACCATGTATTTATATAAGCCTGTATTTTATAACCATGTATTTATATAACCCTGTATTTATATAACCCTGTATTTATATAACCCTGTATTTATATAACCCTGTATTTATATAACCATGTATTTATATAACCCTGTATTTAGTATTTATATAACCCTGTATTTATATAACCCTGTTTATATAACTCTGTATTTATATAACCCTGTATTTATATAACCCTGTATTTATATAACCATGTATTTATATAACCATGTATTTATATAACCCTGTATTTATATAACCCTGTATTTATATAACCCTGTATTTATATAACCCTGTATAACCCTGTATTTATATAATTATCCATGTATTTATATAACCATGTATTTATATAACCATGTATTTATATAACCCTGTATTTATGCTTAATTCCAATTAAGTCTTTCACGCCCTTCTGTATTGGAAAATTCATTTAATTCAATGAAAACAGAATTTAAAACTCAATTTACAAGAAGACATCTGTTACTTGTCAAATTAAGCAATTATTCTCTGCTCCAGTCTGAATGATTTTGTTCTTCACTGACTAATTTTCAAAATTTAGTTATTTTCAGTAAAATTGGATGATTCTAAATTCGGACAAAAAACAATTTCTCTAAATTTTCGCTCCAAATGTTGGATTGTGGCTTATACATGGTGACTGCCTATACACTACTCTGACAAAATTACTTTTAAAAAGTGTGAACTGCCTACAGAGCAAAGGTATTAAATTAGGCTTCAACCACACCACCTACAGAGTAAAACTTAAATGCATGTTACCCGTAACCCCCTGGATAAATTTAAATGGCATAACCCTGAACCACCTTGTAAACAAAACAAACATTTATTTCAATTTTTAATGATAGTTATATTTTTCATTTACTTCACAGGCTGAGAATATATGTGAAGGAGCAAGACATGTACATTTCAAAATGTGTTTTTATGAGGTCATGAATTTTTGCTTTGTTGTAGAAGTTGCCATTTGTTTTGAACTTGACGACTGTTGGCTACAACAATAATGATTTAAATTTAAGATGTGAATAAAAAAGGAATAAACTGCCATACATGGAACAGTCCTTGTTCGCATAGTTACAACCATATTAATGATTTGCATGCCATAAGTGTACCTGGTTGGCTTCCACCAGTATATCTATCAAATCTTGGGCTTTGCCCCAGTCGTTACGTGTCATCAAGGTCAGAGATGTACCAGACTTCCTGAAAGTATACAATGGAAACAGATGTTTACAAAATAAGCAATCAGGTAGATCAGACATACTGATAAAAATTTAAAACCAATTTACAAAGTACCGATACTGCACACAGACATAGTGAATGCCAAAATATAATCGAAGTATCAATATTGCCAGGGTTTTACACCCGATTTTTATTCTTGGGATGCACAATTAGTTTTTTTTGGGGTCCAATCCTTGATTTTAGGGGTCCCTAGAATGTAGACTTAACCTGAAAATAATAAAATTCAGTTTTCTTTCTTTTTTTTGGATATGGGTGGGAATAAACCCCGGTCATCTATGTCAGTTACCAATCATTTCGCCCTTGGTATATTATAAACCTATCGTAATCTTTAGTACCCAAATGACTCAGTATAATGTGTTAACAAAATGTTGGATTCCCATGAAGTCAGCTGATAAAAAGGATACCACAGGTTAATTGCATCCAGTACAAACATGTTCAAGGGTCCACAACAATATTTTATGTGTGCACAAATCTGCATCCTGTAAAACCTGTATTTCACTAATATCCTTTGAGGTATGTTTGATGGAGAAATACGGAGAAATGTCCATGGGACACGGATGCCCCCACTGAAAACAATTGGCGAAAACATATAAAATGACAGAAAAAGGGCCTTACTCCGGTAATAGACGGTCAATTTTGACGCTGAATCAATATGCACATCTTGAAATCATATGTAAGCATCCTGTAAAGTTCCGAAATAATCAGTTGAGACTTAGGGAGGAGATAGACACACAAGATATTTTAATGTCAAAGTTGAGGAAATAAGGGCCTTAACTCTTGTAATACAATGTCGATATGCACATCTTGACATCATATCTCCTGTAAAGTTTTGAAAAAAATCGGTTGAAAAATGTGGCAGGAAATAGACACACAAACTTTTCGGGACTAGATGCTTGGACAGATGGCTAACGCTATAAGCCCCTCACCATTTGTTGGTGGTGGCATAAAAATGCACTAGACGGGTGTTCCGCGGAACACGTGTGTAGCCTGTCAGCGCTTTGTCAGTATAATAAGTTTTTTTGGACCCAGAAAAAATGACACTGACAAACTGGCCTAAGTTTTCTGAAGAAAAAATGAGTATTTAACCCATATAATGACCTTTAGTGTGACCTTGACCTTTATATTTTAGTATGTCATGTCGATGTTGTCACGATGAGTATATATTGGAAGTTTGATGAAGAAATATCAAGAAATGAGAAAGTTATAGCCACCGTTAAGTTTTCGTGAAGAAAAAATTGAGTATTTAACTAATGATCTTCAGTGTGACCTTGATCTTTATATTTTAGTATAGTCATGTCGATGTTGCATGATGAGAATATAGTGAAAATTTGATGAAGAAATATTAAGAAGTTATATCCAATGTTATGTTTTCGTGAAGAAAAAAACAAGAGTATTCACCTTCAGTGCAACCTTGACCTTTATATTTTAGTATGGTCATGTCGTCATGAGTGAAAGTTTGATGGAGAAATGAGAACGTTATAGCCAACGTTAAGTTTTCATGACAGACTGACTGACGGACAACAAAGTGATCCTATGTATCTCATTTTTCATCGAAAAGGCGACACAAAAATGGTTAGTGTTTGCACTAAGTGTGTGAAGCATTTTCAACACTTGTGCTTGCAACACTTGTGCTTGCACTAAGTGTGTGAAGCTAAAACAGCCTCTTACAATATGCACCTCTAGAGGTGGTGGCGGATAATCAAGAGTTAATTTGTACAGATATTCAAGAAATTTACAATGACTTACCCGCTCTGCCAGTACGCCCCACTCTATGTACATACTCTTCTATATTCCTTGTCATGTCATAATTGAACACATGCCTGTAAATCAGTATTCAATGTCAGGTTGATAATCATCTTTAGTAGGATAATTACAGCTACCAAACATCTGACACAAAATGCATATTGTGTTTATTTAATTGCTGACTATGTTTATCACTAAATAATCCATGCAAGAACCAGGTTTGTTTTCTTTTTAAACTGGCTTGATTTAGAGTAAACTATTTTATCAGTAATGAAAACAACACCTGAACAGACTAACAAAATATGTATTTTTCTAAACTTTTCCATTTCTTTTATTGTCAAAGTAATTTCGAAGTTGTAGTCCCAACCATATTATATCATTGTACGACCACAGGCTCAGATTTGTTTGTATGGTGTTTTACATCATTTTCAACACATGCAAGGTTATATACGACGATTTATTTTTTGTGGTGGAAGCAGACAACCCACTTTTCCTGGGTAGAACCAGTACTGTACATCTTCCGCCATCCGTAAGAATCGACACTTCCTCACTTGCAAGTCAAGCACCCAGTGGGATTCTAACCCGCACAAGCTCAGAAAGGTGTTGCTAGGTTTACATTATTTCATAACAGATCGTAACTACAGATGGTGCAGATCCTTCAACCTGAATATAGATGTTCAAGGCAAAATGAATCTGATTGCATTTAAGGTGAACCAACACAAACTAGAAGGCCACAGTCTGCATGTCCTAAGCAAGCTCTATGGTGATTTTGTCCAGATGGGCCTATATTATGATTTCACAAACACCAATGTCAATCCACGAAAAATAATTCCTTGCATACTCAGTATTTAATTTTATTAATGTCATTAACTGTGGGGGATCGTGTCAGTTATTTACTGAGTGTGCTTTTAGTCTCGATCATTCAGACCTCTCGCGACACCTCTCAAAGAAGTCCACACGATGGTCTGGAGTAATGCTTCTTTAAAATGTGTGACATCAAAACGAGGTCTGGACAAAAAAAATCACCATCTGCTGATTGTTCAACTTGGTTTGTTATGGGAATCACCCCCTACGTCGTCAAAAATTACGTGACATTACGCGCAATGTTGTGCAATAAATTACCCCAAACAAAGTCAGCGGATCACGATTAAAGCTAAAAATTAAATTTTAAACATCATTTTGTAATATAGATTATATTATGTTTTTAGAGAAACTACAAAAAAGGAAGTTCATCGTTTATTGTATATTTATTAAGGACGTAGACACATCCCATAGGTAGTAACATGAATTCACGTCGCAGTCAGTTTTGACGTTTGTCGCCGTCTATCGGTCAAACATTTAATGAACCATGAGTCCAGAAGCTCGCTAGCGCTCGCAATCAACTTGAGTGTGTCTGGATGATAGAGACTAAGTGTACTTTGTGTTGGTTCCACAAACCTTCATATACCCCCAACAGAGCCACCTTCATTTTGGGTGACAAAAACTAACAAACTTACGTGACATCTTTGACATCCAGACCCCTAGAAGCTACATCAGTAGCCACAAGAACTCTTACATCACCAGACTTGAAATCTTCTAACGCCTGTTCTCTGTCACACTGCTCTCTGTGTAAGAAATGAGAGGCATTTCTAGATTGATAGTGGGAATGAGCATCTTCATCTCATTTTGCTTTTAAAATACTTTCTGTTTTTGTGCAGTTAGTTTATCTATCGAAGCAAAAATGTCGAAAGAAATGACTCTGGTAATAAAATATTTAATATCATGCTTTATATATAGTACATATTAAATAGAATATTTGTTGGTTTGTCGGGAATATAGGATTTATTTTCATCTCAAAGAGAGGAAACTCACATATTTTCACTTGTGAAAAATATGTTTTCTCACTTCTGAATGAAAATAAATCCTATATTCACTCGAAACAAACAAATATTAAACTGATTTGTTGTTTGACAGTTCATCCAACACATTATCTAATAGCTTATTTAGAGTCGACCCAATCCCAAAGAGAATGGAAGGATATGTAGGAATCCGAGAACTGTGCCCTCCTCTTACCATCAATTAGATTCGCAAGGTCTCTTTTAACAGGTCACTGTTTCCTAAATGCTGGTTATTAGGGTCATTGTATTAATAATTTCTTTTTATTGAATTCCTTACTTCTGAAATTTTACTTGAATTTATCTGACAGCATATATTAAAACTGCTGGTTTTTGGTATGTTTTCACTATCTTTATATCGAAACATTTCTTTAGTCCCTTGTTATGTTATTTACATAGGCTGCTGTCACTTACCTGTCTCCATGGATACATTGACAGATAATACCGTGTAACGAGAAGTCACTCGACAAATCATCCGCTCTGAAACAAACCAATAATACAATAATTATCAAATCCTAGATTTGTTGACATTATTTTGACATTTGACCTACTCAAGTATGTCCAATTTAATGAAAGTTTGTGTAGTTTTGATTGCAAGGGCATTTTATTATATGTTTAAATGGAGGTATCAGAGCCTTAATTTTACCATTTAACATGATAATAAAATGACATAAGGCTTAAACAGTGTTTTCAATATATAATATTTACGGAGAAAATGTTTTAAGAAATGCTATATTGTTCCTTGTTTGTTGGACAAGGATATACTATTTCTTTTTTTTGCATACCAGAAATAAGTTATCTGCGTTTTACATGCGTGATGGAAAGCCTAATCTTACACATGGGGAAAGATAAGTCACATGCTGATATTAACAATGACAGTTGCATGACGCCATTGTGTAAATAAATATGCAAAACGTTAGTAGTTGGTGAAGTCAACACGCAGAATGTAAATGATATGAAAAGAATCAATCATGGGCATCCAGTTCAGAGATTCCTACCCTCGGTATAACTGTTTTAATCCGAACCTCGGTTCCGATTAAAACAATTATACCCCGTGTTGGAATTTCCAATCTTCACCGGATGCCCATGAAAGATTCTTATAATGTTCTGAAAATAAATGATTGAATGATGTTTAATACCAAAGCTATCCATTGAACTCAATTAATTAAATTGTTCATAGTACCATGTTTGTTTAAGATTAATAAGTAATATCATTGAGATTATTAGGTAAAATCTGAAAGTTATAAACAAAACCTAATGACTTACGTTGTCTTCCTTCCGACAAATACTAAAACTTTATCGTCTGGACCCATTTCATATCTTACAAAGTCACAGACCTGCAAACAGAGAACACGTATACTGCGGTAAACAACCAGGAAGAAATATACCACAAACATTTAACATTGTGCCATCTGATCAGGACTTCCCCATTTTCCACACATCCGAACGACCTCCAGAAAAAGTAATGCAACAAAACTGAGCTATTTCCTTTACATAAATAAAATGTTTAGTTACTAACTTTAACTTTTATGTAATATTTAATAAGGAATTGATCTTGGAATTTACTTATATAAAGTCGTTTATATGGTTGCAGTAATGATTTTCTTGACATTTACTAAGGCCACAAAAAATTAATTACCTGGTTCTCAGGCCACTTTTTCTAAGAAGAGATGCGGGCGGGCGCATTTTTTTTTACAATTTTACAGTGGTCAACAGACACGCAGGCATTTTTTTTTTTATCCAAACTTTTAATTCCGATACATGTATTGATGCAAAATATCTCGAACTACATGTGCAATAACCAGTTGGATCTGCTCATCTCTATTGTCGATCATTACCTTATCATTTCTTCCCGACTTATGCTTTTTTCAATCACAATAAGTCTGTATATTTGTATTAGATCACGCATGAACTATTGCTTGTTGTTGTGAGACTTTGTCGATTAGGCGCTTGAATAAATCGCCTGTTCTGTAGCACCTACTAGTTCCAAGCGTCTCAAACGTCTGACTCCTAGATTGGTACCCGTACGACTGCAACACTCACAAGCTAGCGAGCAGAGCGGCAGATAGTCGGCCAAGCACCAGTCTACCCACAAGGATTCCTCTGAGGTAGTTGCGTGTAAAAACTGGAACCAACTTGGATGCGGGACTTTTTTTTCTCAATTTCAGTAGCGCATTTCCAATTTTTATTTTATTACTTTTGAGATAAAATCGGCAATGCGGCACCTCAAAAAGACATGCGGGCGGGCCTGAGAACCAGGTAATTAATTTTTTATGGCCTAATATAAAGTTGTTTATATGGTCGCAGTAATGATTTTCTTGACATTTACTGATATAAAGTTGTTTATATGGTTGCAGTAATGATTTTCTTGACATTTACTGATATAATGGTTGCAGTAATGATTTTCTTGACATTTACTGATATAAAGTTGTTTATATGGTTGCAGTAATGATTTTCTTGACATATACTGATATAAAGTTGTTTATATGGTTGCAGTAATGATTTTCTTGACATTTACTAATATAAAGTTGTTTATATGGTTGCAGTAATGATTTTCTTGACATTTACTAATATAAAGTTGTTTATATGGTTGCAGTAATGATTTTCTTGACATTTACTGATATAAAGTTGTTTATATGGTTGCAGTAATGATTTTCTTGACATTTACTGATATAAAGTTGTTAATATGGTAGCAGTAATGATTTTCTTGACATTTACTGATATAAAGTTGTTTATATGGTTGCAGTAATGATTTTCTTGACATTTACTGATATAAAGTTGTTTATATGGTTGCAGTAATGATTTTCTTGACATTTACTGATATAAAGTTGTTTATATGGTTGCAGTAATGATTTTCTTGACATTTACTAATATAAAGTTGTTTATATGGTTGCAGTAATGATTTTCTTGACATTTACTGATATAAAGTTGTTTATATGGTTGCAGTAATGATTTTCTTGACATTTACTGATATAATGGTTGCAGTAATGATTTTCTTGACATTTACTGATATAAAGTTGTTTATATGGTTGCAGTAATGATTTTCTTGACATTTACTAATATAAAGTTGTTAATATGGTTGCAGTAATGATTTTCTTGACATTTACTGATATAAAGTTGTTTATATGGTTGCAGTAATGATTTTCTTGACATTTACTGATATAATGGTTGAAGTAATGATTTTCTTGACATTTACTGATATAAAGTTGTTTATATGGTTGCAGTAATGATTTTCTTGACATTTACTGATATAAAGTTGTTTATATGGTTGCAGTAATGATTTTCTTGACATTTACTGATATAAAGTTGTTTATATGGTTGCAGTAATGATTTTCTTGACATTTACTGATATAAACAGTCAGAGCTCTAACCTTAAACAGTTACAAGTTTTATAACTGCTGGAAGTTATTAAAATGCCAAATTATTATCTCCCTTTGGTTTAGAGTAGCAGATACTTTTTCCCTAATAACATTTGTAACCCAAATCTGTTACCAACATCATTTGCTAATAAATCGAAATAGTTGCCAAATGTGCAGTGTTTATTTATGTCTGAATACTTATTATTAAGGATTAATACATCTTCATCAAGATCCAATTAGCTGTTGTTCACTAATTGTCATGTTGGTGCCTACAAAATGATTTTTAATGAATTTTTTTGCATAACAGTAGGTAACTTGAGAGGCCTTGCGCATTGGATTTTCATAGATGCTCATAGAATTTTATTGCATGGTTGTAAAGTTGAATAATCACCCTACCTGGAGAAAATTATATATATATAGGGAAAATTCCTGTTCAGAAGATAGAATGCATCTAAACTTGAATGATTTTGTGGTAGTAACTGCTTCTGGTTACTATCCCTGTTTTAGTTTTTTTTTTAATAACAGTCACAGGTTATGAAAAACATAACTGTTTAAGGTTAGAGCTTTGACTGATAAAGTTGTTTATATGGTTGCAGTAATGATTTTCTTGACATTTACTAATATAAAGTTGTTTATATGGTTGCAGTAATGATTTTCTTGACATTTACTGATATAAAGTTGTTTATATGGTTGCAGTAATGATTTTCTTGACATTTACTGATATAAAGTTGTTTATATGGTTGCAGTAATGATTTTCTTGACATTTACTGATATAAAGTTGTTAATATGGTTGCAGTAATGATTTTCTTGACATTTACTGAATAAAGTTGTTTATATGGTTGCAGTAATGATTTTCTTGACACATACTGATATAAAGTTGTTTATATGGTTGCAGTAATGATATTCTTGACATTTACTGATATAAAGTTGTTTATATGGTTGCAGTAATGATTTTCTTGACATTTACAGTAATGATTTTCTTGACATTTACTGATATAAAGTTGTTTATATGGTTGCAGTAATGATTTTCTTGACATTTACTAATATAAAGTTGTAAATATGGTTGCAGTAATGATTTTCTTGACATTTACTAATATAAAGTTGTTAATATGGTTGCAGTAATGATTTTCTTGACATTTACTAATATAAAGTTGTTTATATGGTTGCAGTAATGATTTTCTTGACATTTACTGATATAAAGTTGTTTATATGGTTGCAGTAATGATTTTCTTGACATTTACTGATATAAAGTTGTTAATATGGTTGCAGTAATGATTTTCTTGATATTTACTGATATAAAGTTGTTTATATGGTTGCAGTAATGATTTTCTTGACATTTACTGATATAATGGTTGCAGTAATGATTTTCTTGACATTTACTGATATAAAGTTGTTTATATGGTTGCAGTAATGATTTTCTTGACATTTACTAATATAAAGTTGTTAATATGGTTGCAGTAATGATTTTCTTGACATTTACTGATATAAAGTTGTTTATATGGTTGCAGTAATGATTTTCTTGACATTTACTGATATAATGGTTGCAGTAATGATTTTCTTGACATTTACTGATATAAAGTTGTTTATATGGTTGCAGTAATGATATTCTTGACATTTACTGATATAAAGTTGTTTATATGGTTGCAGTAATGATTTTCTTGACATTTACAGTAATGATTTTCTTGACATTTACTGATATAAAGTTGTTTATATGGTTGCAGTAATGATTTTCTTGACATTTACTAATATAAAGTTGTAAATATGGTTGCAGTAATGATTTTCTTGACATTTACTAATATAAAGTTGTTAATATGGTTGCAGTAATGATTTTCTTGACATTTACTAATATAAAGTTGTTTATATGGTTGCAGTAATGATTTTCTTGACATTTACTGATATAAAGTTGTTTATATGGTTGCAGTAATGATTTTCTTGACATTTACTGATATAAAGTTGTTAATATGGTTGCAGTAATGATTTTCTTGATATTTACTGATATAAAGTTGTTTATATGGTTGCAGTAATGATTTTCTTGACATTTACTGATATAATGGTTGCAGTAATGATTTTCTTGACATTTACTGATATAAAGTTGTTTATATGGTTGCAGTAATGATTTTCTTGACATTTACTAATATAAAGTTGTTAATATGGTTGCAGTAATGATTTTCTTGACATTTACTGATATAAAGTTGTTTATATGGTTGCAGTAATGATTTTCTTGACATTTACTGATATAATGGTTGCAGTAATGATTTTCTTGACATTTACTGATATAAAGTTGTTTATATGGTTGCAGTAATGATTTTCTTGACATTTACTAATATAAAGTTGTTAATATGGTTGCAGTAATGATTTTCTTGACATTTACTGATATAAAGTTGTTTATATGGTTGCAGTAATGATTTTCTTGACATTTACTGATATAATGGTTGCAGTAATGATTTTCTTGACATTTACTGATATAAAGTTGTTTATATGGTTGCAGTAATGATTTTCTTGACATTTACTAATATAAAGTTGTTAATATGGTTGCAGTAATGATTTTCTTGACATTTACTGATATAAAGTTGTTTATATGGTTGCAGTAATGATTTTCTTGACATTTACTGATATAATGGTTGCAGTAATGATTTTCTTGACATTTACTGATATAAAGTTGTTTATATGGTTGCAGTAATGATATTCTTGACATTTACTGATATAAAGTTGTTTATATGGTTGCAGTAATGATTTTCTTGACATTTACAGTAATGATTTTCTTGACATTTACTGATATAAAGTTGTTTATATGGTTGCAGTAATGATTTTCTTGACATTTACTAATATAAAGTTGTAAATATGGTTGCAGTAATGATTTTCTTGACATTTACTAATATAAAGTTGTTAATATGGTTGCAGTAATGATTTTCTTGACATTTACTAATATAAAGTTGTTTATATGGTTGCAGTAATGATTTTCTTGACATTTACTGATATAAAGTTGTTTATATGGTTGCAGTAATGATTTTCTTGACATTTACTGATATAAAGTTGTTAATATGGTTGCAGTAATGATTTTCTTGATATTTACTGATATAAAGTTGTTTATATGGTTGCAGTAATGATTTTCTTGACATTTACTGATATAATGGTTGCAGTAATGATTTTCTTGACATTTACTGATATAAAGTTGTTTATATGGTTGCAGTAATGATTTTCTTGACATTTACTAATATAAAGTTGTTAATATGGTTGCAGTAATGATTTTCTTGACATTTACTGATATAAAGTTGTTTATATGGTTGCAGTAATGATTTTCTTGACATTTACTGATATAATGGTTGCAGTAATGATTTTCTTGACATTTACTGATATAAAGTTGTTTATATGGTTGCAGTAATGATTTTCTTGACATTTACTAATATAAAGTTGTTAATATGGTTGCAGTAATGATTTTCTTGACATTTACTGATATAAAGTTGTTTATATGGTTGCAGTAATGATTTTCTTGACATTTACTGATATAATGGTTGCAGTAATGATTTTCTTGACATTTACTGATATAAAGTTGTTTATATGGTTGCAGTAATGATTTTCTTGACATTTACTAATAAAAAGTTGTTAATATGGTTGCAGTAATGATTTTCTTGACATTTACTAATATAAAGTTGTTTATATGGTTGCAGTAATGATTTTCTTGACATTTACTGATATAAAGTTGTTTATATGGTTGCAGTAATGATTTTCTTGACATTTACTGATATAAAGTAGTTTATATGGTTGCAGTAATGATTTTCTTGACATTTACTGATATAAAGTTGTTAATATGGTTGCAGTAATGATATTCTTGACATTTACTGATATAAAGTTGTTTATATGGTTGACATTTACTGATATAAAGTTGTTTATATGGTTGCAGTAATGATTTTCTTGACATTTACTGATATAAAGTTGTTAATATGGTTGCAGTAATGATATTCTTGACATTTACTGATATAAAGTAGTTTATATGGTTGCAGTAATGATTTTCTTGACATTTACTGATATAAAGTTGTTTATATGGTTGCAGTAATGATTTTCTTGACATTTACTAATATAAAGTTGTTAATATGGTTGCAGTAATGATTTTCTTGACATTTACTAATATAAAGTTGTTAATATGGTTGCAGTAATGATTTTCTTGACATTTACTGATATAAAGTTGTTTATATGGTTGCAGTAATGATTTTCTTGACATTTACTGATATAAAGTTTTTTATATGGTTGCAGTAATGATTTTCTTGACATTTACTGATATAAAGTTGTTTATATGGTTGCAGTAATGATTTTCTTGACATTTACTGATATAAAGTTGTTAATATGGTTGCAGTAATGATTTTCTTGACATTTACTGATATAAAGTTGTTTATACGGTTGCAGTAATGATTTTCTTGACATTTACTGATATAAAGTTGTTTATATGGTTGCAGTAATGATTTTCTTGACATTTACTGATATAAAGTTGTTTATATGGTTGCAGTAATGATTTTCTTGACATTTACTGATATAAAGTTGTTTATATGGTTGCAGTAATGATTTTCTTGACATTTACTAATATAAAGTTGTTTATATGGTTGCAGTAATGATTTTCTTGACATTTACTAATATAAAGTTGTTTATATGGTTGCAGTAATGATTTTCTTGACATTTGAAGATCCTTACAGAGAAGATGTATACTTGAATAGTCACAAAGTACAGCATGTGGTGTGCATGTATGAAACTCAATGAACAATCACAATACAAACATGTATACAAAGTTTTATGACTACTGGTTGATTGTAAATTAAGATTACAGGAACCTGGTCGCATTTACAGGATTGAAAGCCAATGGCACAATATTAGCGCGGTTATTCTTTGAATAGGAAATGTAAAACAGACCTTCTGTTTTATTATTGTCACTAAAACCACAACTTTGGGTTGAACAAGAAGAAGTTTGAATTTCAATTTTGTACGTTTAAGAATGTATGAAGACAAATCTGGTACCGTCGAGGTAAAAGCCATCCAATGAAATGCTCAAGGTCACATGTTCTATGGCAGCATCTCAAACACACAAACAAGCTTACCACTTATGGAATGCGGGTTGGGACATGCTTACTGCCAATTGCTTTTTGCCAATTGCCATTTAAATCAAGCGCTTGAAAGATAGCAATGCATGTCCCAATCTGCAATTCGCAAATGGCAAATAGTAAATGGCATGTCCCCGCATTCCTTAACCCCTAGACAACCAGTCCACTTGAGGCTGGTAGTTGTTGTTGGCATACATGTATATCTAATCATGGTGTAAATGTATGTAACAGGGATTTATCTACTTACCCGCTCTTTTTTCTGTTCTTCATCTATGATCTCCACCCTCTGTGTCACAGAGTGCACAGCCTAATAAATACAAACAATATATACATGCTTGAAACCACAACGCCCTATTTTTCCTGATGGTATCATTGCCATATTATACATTTCTTAAAAGCCAAATTCACAATATTTAATTGATATGCTAATAAACTGTTGCCTCTTTCACAATCAAAATCCATGCTGTTAAAATGAATAATGAATAGCACACATAAAATGCATACTAAAACCAGAAATGTGTCTGTAGACACAAATGCCCCTGCTGTAAGCTATCAGCTCAAATATAAAATCATTACCAGGACGTAACTCTGCAGTAACAGAGTGTCTGTGGACACAAATGCCCCTGCTGTAAGCTATCAGCTCAAATATAAATCATTACCAGGACGTAACTCTGCAGTAACAGTGTTATGATATGCATACTAGGTGTCAATTCCTAAATGTGATGTACGTATATATGCGTTGACAGCATACGGACGAGCAAGGGCAACACTATATGTATCAACCATCTATGGTGGGGGTATAAACAAGAGGGCCATGATGGCCCTATATCGCTCACCTGAGTTAATTGGAACCAATAAAAGAGGGCCAGGGCCAAGATGGCCCTAAAGCGATCATCTGAGTACTGGCACATTATCGAACTTCTTCGAAATCTTATGGTCCTATACACATTATCGAACTTCTTCGAAATCTTATGGTCCTATACAATCTGTGCAAGTTTGGTTAAGGTTGTTCAAGAAATGTGGGCTCTGTTGTGTATAACAACATTGATATAGACAGTTTAAGACACTGACAAAGTTTGGTAAAGATGGAATATAAAATGAAGGTGCTAGAGAATAACACCTTGGGCAGAGCCAAATGTGACCCCAGGGCTACATGTAATATATGAGAGCTGTGTGCTTTGAGGTTTTAGAGAAGATTTTTTAAGTTTTTCCCTATACAAGTCTATGTAAAACGTGACCACTGGGGTGGGGCCAAATGTGAACCCAGGGTCACCATTTGAACAAACTTGGTAAAGGACCATAAGAGTATAGTAAATGCAAAATATTAAACCTCTGGCTCTTGTAGTTCGAGAGAAGAAGTCTTTAATGTGTTTCCTATATAAGTCTATGTAAAACTGTGACCCACGGAGTGGGGTCAAATTTTACCCCTGGGTCATCATTTGAACAAACTTGGTAAAGGACCATAAAATCTAATAGTAAATTCAAAATATTAAACCTCTGGCTCTTGCAGTTCCAGAGAAGAAGATTTTTTTCAGTTTTTCCCTATACAAGCCTATGTAAAACTGTGACCCCCGGGCGGGGCCAAATGTGGCCCCTGGGTCACTATTTGAACAAAATTGGTATAGGACCATGAGCTTATAGCAAAAGCAAAATATTAAACCTCTGGCTCTTGCAGTTTCAGAGAAGGCTTTTTAAGTTTTTCCCTATTCATATCTATGTAAAATTGTGACCCCCAGGGCGGGGACAAATTCGACCCCAGGGTCACCATTTGAACAAACTAAGTAGAGAACCATAAGCTGATGCTACATGTAATACATGAGAGCTCAGTGCCATGTGGTTCCAGAGATGAAGATTTTTTAAGTTTTTCCCTATACAAGCCTATGTAAAACTGTGACCCCCGGGGCGGGGCCAATGTGACCCCTGGGTCACCATTTGAACAAACTTTGTAAAGGACCATAAGCTTATAGTAAATGCAAAATATCAAACCTCTGGCTCTTGCAGTTTCCGAGAAGAAGATTTTATAAAAAAAAATCCTATACAAGTCTATGTAAAACTGTGGCCCCCGGGGCGGGGACAAATTTGACCCCAGGGTCACCATTTGAGAAAACTAAGTAGAGGACCATAAGCTGATGCTACATGTAATACATGAGAGCTCCGTGCCATGTGGTTCCAGAGAAGAAGTATTTTTTTCAGTTTTTCCCTATACAAGCCTATGTAAAACTGTGACCCCCGGGGCGGGGCCAAATGTGACCCCTGGGTCACCATTTGAACAAACTTGGTAAAGAACCATAAGCTTATAGTAAATGCAAAATATCAAACCTCTGGCTCTTGCAGTTTCTGAGAAGAAGATTTTTAAAAAAAAATTGTATATAAGTCTATGTAAAACTGTGACCCCCGGGGCAGGGACTTCATTTGACCCCAGGGTCACCATTTGAACAAACTTAGTAGAGGACCATAAGCTGATGCTACATGTAATACATGAGACCTCTGTGCCTTGTGGTTTCAGAGAAGAAGATTTTTTAAAGTTTTTTCCTATATGTCTATATGAAAAACATGCATAATCTCAATATACGAACTTTGGACCCCTGGGACTTCATTTGAACAAACTTGATAGTCTAGACGTTGGCCATCATTTTAAAAGAAAAACTGTCGAAATCTATCCAGCGGTTCTTGAGAAGAAGATTTTTTAAGGTTTCAACCATATATGGTAATGGCCGCCATCTTGGATGTCGCGCTGCCCTAATTTTAACAAATCTAAAAAGCATTCACCTAAGGATCATCCACGTGAAGTTTGGTCAAAATTAGCCAAGAGGTTTCTGAGGAGAAGTTATTTGAAGCAAAAGTTAACGACGGACGACGACGACGACGGACGACGGACGAAGAGTGATCCCAATAGCTCACCTAGGTGAGCTAAAAACACAGCACAACTTACGGCCAAATCCAAACTTCCCACGAACACCTGTATTGGATTAGTGAGGTAGCTTTCTCCCAGCCTTCTAACATTCGGTGGCCATGTGGCACTGAAGTGTATTCAAAGTAACATAGTGAAGTAACAAACGTGGAGACAGAAACCAAATTAAAATTATTTTTTATTTAAAACAAGAGGTCAATGGCCTTGAATCTCTATTGATAGGTTTTTGATAGCTAGATCAGCATTCCTGTTTCAGAGGAGTAGTCGCTACAAGTTTTTACTATATAACTTTTGAAGAAGTAGACGCAAATTTGTTTTTCAAAAACATGTTTTTAGCTGTGGCGGCCATCTTGAATTTCCGGCCGACCTGAAATTGTGCTAGGATCAACTAGATATCAAGAGCAACATTCCTGTGAAGTTTCATGAAAATCCGTCAAGTAATTTCAGAGGAGTAGTTGGTACACGCTTTTACTATACAACCCTATGTAAACAAAGATGGCCGCTGTTTAACATTGAATCAAAAAGATTTTCGATAATGACCAGTCTCATGTCATGCTGATCATTTTAGAAAAAGTCCCATATCAATATCACTTAAAGTTTTAAGGAAGTAGTCGCTACAAATTTGTTTTTTAAAGTGGCGGCCTAGATCAACTAGACATCAAGAGCAACATTCCTGTGAAGTTTCACTTTTTACTATATAACTCTATGTAAACAAAGATGGCCACTGGCAGTCATGTTTAAAGTCGAATCAAAATAATTTTCAACAAGGATCAACATTATGTCCTGCTCATCATTTAAGAAAAAGTTCCATATAAATATCACTTATAGTTTTCAAGAAATAATCTCTACAAACTCGTTTTTAAAAAAAATATTTTTAGCTTTCAGTTGGCAGCCATCCTGATGGATTTCACATCTTAAGATGGATTCACATCAACATGAATTTTTGCTAGGATCAACTGGACTACATGGGCAACATTTTTTGTTTCATGAAAATCGATCCAGTATTTTCAGAGGAGTAGTCGCTATAAAAAAAAAAGTTTACAGACAGACGGACGATGGACACCACACCATGTCATAAGCTCCATTGATCTTTGACCAGTAGAGCTAATAACAAGAGGTCAATGACCTTGAAGCTCTACTGATAGGTTTTTGATAGGTAGATCAGCATTCCTGTGAAGTTTCATGAAAATCCGTCAAGTAGTTTCAGAGGAGTAGTCGCTACAAGTTTTCATTACATAACTCTATGTAAACAAAGATGGCCGCTGGCGGCCACGTTTAACGTCAAATCGAAATAATTTTTGACAAGGATCAACATCATGTCATACTGATCATTTTAGAAAAAGTTCCATATCAAATATCACTTATAGTTTTCAAGAAGTACTCGCTACAATTTTTTTTTTTGAAAATCTATTTTTAGCTGTGGCGGCCATCTTGAATTTCAGGACGACCTGAAATTTTGCTAGGATCAATTAGATCTCAAGAGCAATATTCCTGTAAAGTTTCATGAAAATCCGTCAAGTAGTTTCAGGGGAATAGTTGCTACAAGTTTTCACTATATAACTCTATGTAAACAAAGACAGCCATGTTTAACGTCGAATCAAAACAATTTTTGACAAGGACCAACAACATGTCATGCTGAGCATTTTAGAAAAAGTCCCATATCAATATCACTTATAGTTTTCAAAAAGTAGTCGCTACAAACTTGTTTTTTAAAAATCCGTTTTTAGATTTGGCGGGCATCTTGGATTTCACATCAACATGAATTTTTGCTAGGATCAACTAGGCTTCATGGGCAACATTTCTGTAAAGTTTCATGAAAATCCATTCAGTAGTTTCACAGGAGTAGTCGCTACAAAAAAAAGTTTACGGACGGACGTTCTAACAATTATAGTCTTAAGTGGCTAATTCAATGCAAAATTGATAGCCACATAAACCCAAATTAGCCACATAAATCCAAAATTGGACATGTTTTATGTGACTAATTACTTCCTAACCCTAATGACACAGAGTCCAAAGCCCTAAGTGGCTAGACACCTAACTACCATTTTATTTGCTCAGACAGACAGACGGATGACGGACACCGCACCACGGGATAAGCTCTGCTGATCTGTGATCAGTAGAGCTAAAAATGAGAAAAAAACTTGCCAAAATTATGTCAAAGCTGAAGTATTACACATGGTTGTATTTAAAAGTGGAAAATTTAATATTTTACTTCCTAGTATTTAATGTGTATACCCTTTTTAACATTTTCAGTAAATTCTCCATTGTGCATGTTCCAAGAAAACGCTAAATATACTTGGGGATTAAATCAGTTTTCTCATGCTTAATCAATGTCAGGATTTCCAAACTTTTCACAGAGCCACTTATGCTCCCATTTCAGTACAAAGCCTACCTGGTCATGATAGTCTGCCTGTCTGGTCGTATATCCAACAGGACTTTCTTAATCTCAGGTTCAAACCCCATATCTAACATTCTGTCTGCTTCATCCAACACCTACAGAAAAAGGCAAATACATTAATTATTAAAGGGACACTGTCCGTAAGTAAGCAGATATTGAGCATAACCAAATAACTGTATGACTTTTATTCATTAAAATGTATACATGAAAACATGAGGATAGATCCTAAAAAGTATGTAGGAATACATTCGTGAGTTCGAAAAAAAAAAGTTTTAATTATTAAATGTAAATAAAGTGGGACCCACAATATTTACCTTTAATGCGTTCACGTGACTTCCATAGCGCACTAGGTTTTCACCATAGTATGTATTGCGTAATCTGTATAGCCCGCTTAGCTCAGTCGGGAGCGAGTTCCGACAACTTTACGCTCACGCACCTTATTTTTACTGCGAGTTAGGGCTGCGAGTTCAAACCCACGAAGTGGATTTGCTTTTTTTTGTACCGCGAATGAATTCCGTTAAACAATCTTGCTTTTAATTAGTAAATATTGAATAATGTTTAGTGTATAATGTTTGCGAACATACTTATTGGGTGTTTTATAAGCTTTAAGTTACGGACAGTGTCCCTTTAATTCAAGAGACAGGCAAATAAATAAATAACTTTCAGAGAAAGGCAAATAAACAATAAATTACCCGTTCTCGTCCAAGTAATTTGGCTATAAATATATTTTAACACTCAATATCAAGTACGCAACTGGTCAACATGACTAAGACCAATGTTATAAACGGTTATTTCACAACATTTGCCAGACTACAAGGCTTAATGGCCATGACAAAGAAATGACTGTGACCATAGAGCGGAAAGAAAGCAAAGACAGTGCACATGTCACATCATGATAATCCACATAGCATACCCAGTCATGGAAGAAACAGGGATTGCATTGGTTTGAAACCATGGTAATACTAACTCTTATAAACTCTGACATCAAAGAGGCTTTTAATAACAAGAGGTCAATGACCTTGAAGCTCTACTGATAGATTTTCGATAGCTAGATCAGCATTCCTGTGAAGTTTCATAAAAATCTGTCTAGTAGTTTCAGAGGAGTTTTTACTATATAACTCTATATAAACAAGCCACGTTTCAGAAATGTTCAGAGGAGTAGCCGCAACAAGTTTTTACTATATAACTCTATGTAAACAAGCCATGTTTAATGTTGAATCAAAATAATTTTCAACAAGGACCAATATCATGTCATGCTGATCATTTTAGAAGAAGTCCCATATCAATATCACTTATAGTTTTCAAGAAGTAGTCGCAAATTCGTTTTTTAAAAATATATTTTTAGCTGTGGTGGACATCCGACTTTTTTAATTTTGCTAGGACCAACTAGATATCAAGAGCAACATTCCCGTGAAGTTTCATGAAAATCCGTCAAGTACTTTCAGAGGCGTAGTTGCTACACGCTTTTACTATATAACCCTAGGTTAACAAAGATGGCCACTGGCAGCCATGTTTAATGTCGAATCAAAATGCGTTTCGACAAGGATCAACATCATGTCATGCTGATCATTCAGAAAAAGTCCTATATTAATATCATTAATAGTTTTCAAGAAGAAGTCGCTACAAACTTGTTTTTAAAAACCTATTTTTATCTTTGGTTGCCATCTTGGATTTCTCATCAACATGAATTTTTACAAGGATCAACTAGTCTTCATTTGCAACATTTCTGTAAAGTTTCATGAAAATCCATCTAGAAGTTTCAGTCGCTACAAAAAAAAGTTTATGGACGGACAGACGGACAACGGCATCACGGCTTAAACATTAAAATGACCCTTTCTCTTTATCCGCTATTATATTGGGTCTTCTGATGCAATATTGGAATCCAAAGAATACAAATACAGAGAAATATGAATGCAAAAAAATACGAACCAAATATGTGACAGATTTTACGTTGATGATGCCATTTTGGACTAAATCATTGAGTCTCCCTGGCGTTGCTACAATGATCTCCACTCCTTTCCCGACCTTTCTAATTTGCTCTCGACGATCACCCCCACCATACACGCATATACTGCAAGACAGGCATAAAATAGGTCCTACAGATAATTACAAATGGGCTCTGAGGAGAATTGAATTTTTACAGTGCATCAACACAAGAAATGTTATATGGCATCACACAGGAATGAACATGCCAGGCTCATTCTCCATTTACATCATATAAAACTATGGAGTATGGGCCAAGAACAATTTTACCTGCAGAACTGCAGAGTTGCTGCAAATTCTATAGAAGACACTCCATTTACAATGAAGCCACATTCCCACATGCAGGGTCATGATGACCTTTAATGAGCATGACAAAAGATGAAAAATGAACATGGAGGGGGACCTACCCCTCTGCCTCTAGTGGTCCTATTCCAGATACCACACGCGGCCTCTGACTAATGATAAACGAAGGGTTGGCAGTCGTGAACATTTTAACCCTTAACCCGCAAAGCAAGACTATAATAGCCTTTGCGTCCATTGTAAACCAAGATCAGCCGGCGAGTAACTCCCATAAATGTCACATAAATGGAATGGTCTTAATTCAAAGAAAGAACGGTCCATTATATATATGTAGCGGGTTAAGTTTTTTTTAAAATCATTCCTTCAATGATTCTTTGAACAATCTGAAATGTTAAATGGCAACATGTTAGCAGAGTAGTTAGGCACATTTTCTGGCCTTCAAAGAATCATATTCACCAGCAAACTGAAAATTGTGATTTTTTATGATGAATCCACATGTACAACCTGTACCTACCTTCTAATACCTCTATAGTGAAACTTTTTCACTTCTTCCTCTATCTGTAAGGCCAACTCTCGTGTAGGGGAAAGCACCAGAACGTTGGGTCCATTTCTCTCCTCTCGAGGGCTAAAACATTATATTACATATGGGAATGAAACAAACTTATTCTCAGGCTGGTAACTTTTAACTTCAATCACCCATCAGTTTATAGTTTAAACATTTTTATAAAAAAAGTTAATGCTGAAAGATGTGTATTAATTGCATTCTATTATAAGGGCTACAGTCCCTTTACTACTGGTGAAGACACAATAGAGAATAAAATAGGAAATGCGATCAGGGTTGAAATTTTTATTATTAAAAACTCTTCTGCTATCTGATAATAAAACTGAAAACTAACATCAATATAAGCATTCTGATCAAAATGTATCAAAAAATTATTAAAAATATCTCAATATTACTATCAGGCTCTTACAAACCAAGCGTTTATAGCAACTTACATGGGCTGAAGGTCGATGTGAATGAAAGCCGGTAACAAGAACGCCAACGTTTTTCCTGTTCCAGTCTAAAAGAGAGAAACAGAATTTACAAAAGGTATTTTGGATAATATACATGAATTCATAGACTAATATTCCACGAGGACCTCTATTATATATATATATTTTTTTTTTTTAGCCCACCTTCTCAACTCCTATTTTTATCTGCTCCTTTCTTTCGCCTCCCTCACTCCGTCTTCCGCCAGCCCTGCTGCTGGCCCTCCTACTGGATGGTGATCTGTTGTGACATACTTTCTGCTGAAGCCTCACTGTATATTCCGTTTCTACGACGACTCTTGCTGTTTACCCACAGTTCACCTGATATTTCTCTTTTTTCCTTTGGATAGCCCTGTTTCTGGGACATTGCTGATATGTCATCTATTATTGTCTATTGCTATTGCCCCATAGTACTCCATGGTACTCCAGTCAAGCTACTATGCCACTACTATGCTACTGGCCACTGCATACTTTAGATGCGCCATACGAAGAACCAACAAATAACAAATTTCTGTATACAGCTTCCCTTCTTTCAGTGAACGTCGGCCTAACATCGTCACAATTCAGCAGTGAGGTACTAACTACTCATGAAGCAAATTTGAGGGCTGAGAAGGTGTATTTTTGCTTAATGGTGATGAATGATAAGCAATGAATTAATGAAACATGATATGGAGAGACCAGCATCCGGCGAGGTTTGAACCCACGACTTTCCACTTGTGGGCCCTTGAACCCACGACTTTCCACTTGTGGGCCCAGTGCTCTATTATATTAGTTTTATACAAAATATAAATATTACTGTTGGCAAAGCATAAATAAGAAAATTTCCTATAGTCTTTCACATTACGTGGTCCAAGTATTAACTTTCATACCCCATCCAACCCCTCTCCAAGAAGCGAAAATGGGGTTGACTGGGGTATGAAATAAAACTTTAAAGTTTGCCTATTGTAAACTTTAAACATTTAATAGGTAATTGTAAACAGGTTATCACATTTTTCCCAGTAAACATTTTTTCAAACGTGTTTTATTGTCGAAATATCAGTTATATAAGTTTTCGTATCGCGTAATGAACGTCCGAGCGTTAGGAAATAGAAAAGCCACTACGTAATATTTATCATATAAGCATTATACAAATTGCTCGACACCGACGGCCAGTATGTTTTGCGCAAAACCAAGAAGAGGGACTCATGGATGATGGTTATCATGGTTCAATAATACTGTCAAACCTGGTCGCATGACCACCTGTTTTAAGTGCCCACCTGCTGTAAGCAACCACTCTGAGGTCCTCCCGACAAGATTTGCTATTAATTTATACTGCAATAAGCGACCACCTGTCGTAACCAACGACCGCATAATTTCATGCCAAAAGACTGTTTTTATGATCAATATGCGACCACCATTTTTTCTTCTTCAGATAATCAAAATCCGGAAAAAAATAGTATATTCTTATCATTCCCCTGCAGGGGGATGTCGAGTATAAGTGCCAATTAGTTAGTAAAAATAGTATTTGGAAAAGGAGACAAATACCCGTATTATTTCTTTCTTTTGATATTTTGCGTAAATTTCCACTTTACGGTAAATATTTAGTAAAAAAAGCCGAACTTGTTTATCACGCGACAGTCAAGTGACTGTTTATAAATTTTACCCTTTGGTCATTACTTTGGGGGAACGTTTGACCGGCAGACCGATTAATTAATTATAATTTATATAATCAACGGATTAGAAGCATTTTTTTTGAAGTATTTAATGATGTCGCTAATTAAACAGTTTGGATATGGCTTGAAACAAACTATACAGATGTGGAAAATGAATGTTTGTTATAGCGCGATGGTCAAATATAGAAAACAAAAGTAGTCTTTGTCGGCGTGAATTTTATAATATTTTACTTCATACTATTTACCTTTAATATTTATTTCTCCTTTGCTCTAATACAATTAATTATCAGTCTTCACAAAATCAACATTTACACTCATGTACCGTATATACTAAGTACATGTAAATATTTCTGTATTAAGCGACCATTTTTCGTCTTTCTGTGGAGCAGGCTCTTAAACCAGCTTTGACTGTAAGTTTCCTGTCAATTTCTTTGAATGGTCAACCTTTATTTACCTTTATAAAAAGCAAATTCAACCTGATTATGGTCGAATGTCTGGACATGAACAAACTCTAATATTTTGGTCCAATCCATGGACACGAAAATTGCACGACTTTAAATTTGGTACGCGAATCCTCTCTCATACCAAGATTCATCCATTATCTCAGGCGATATAGGAATTATGGACCAGACATAAAAATTGCATAATTTGCATAACCCTGACCTAACCTGTAACCTATAATCTACATTCATAGAGACTTACCTGTGCTATTCCGATCAAGTCCACTCCTTGTAATAGTACTGGCCAGGCTTGGCACTGAAATTGCGAATTGTCACGATACATCAAGTATATGTAATGAATTGTTTTTAATGTGATTATCGTATAATAAATTGTTATACTCTAGAAGAAACTGTGAGAACATGACTGTCTATCTGTTTTTTTTATAATGTTTTCATATCTTCTTTTTTTTTATAATGTTTTCATAATAAATTGGACAACACATATTTTACATCACCCTTCCACTTATTAGTGACGTGTGAAACACAGCAAGATTTAACATTCCCATCCTACATCTGGTGCATTTTTAGCTGTGAACTATGAAAGCGGTACAGTCGTCAAGTTATCAAACACCCAAGTCACTCAGATGACTCAGAAGTAGGAAAATCAAACCTCCGATTGATCATGATGAATCTCTCTGTTTACAATATTTATTCAAGGAATGTAGTTTACAATGATTCATACAATATATGCACAAGTCTTAAAAACAAGCTGCTGGTGAAATCTTATATTAATTCATCTCTTAACAATGCACCTTGGTAGCTCAGTGGACAAGGCCTTGCACTTAAGAGCTACAGACCTGCCCGTGTGGGCGCAATCCCTGATGGAAACATGTCAAAACCCCAATTCATTTTATTTTACTTACAAATATATGTAATAGTGCAATACATTTTTTTCATTTGTGACGGGGGTATTCAGACATGAATATATTTAAACAATATGTCCAAAGACATGCAACAATACTGCAAAGGCAAGTACCTGGATTGGGCTTGGTTTTTCAAACTTCTGCTTGTATATTGCATCTAATATTTCAGCTGAAAGATTCAGATGTATATAAATGTACAATAAAAATCAGAAACATCAATGCATATGCCAACCAGTGATCATGAGCACACACTAGACAACCATATACTGTGTACTGATGTTTAAACTTTAACTTGTAAATATTCCTGACAGCTATGGACTTGCCCAGTCATGAACAGTCAATGCTCGACTAATGACATTCTAAGGCCAAATGAACCTTATTTTTAAGGGGCTGACCCTAAAACATTTTATGCCAAACTGATTTTCAATTTGTTTTGAATGATGACTTATCACAGAGCTTACATCATGGAAGTGAAACAACAACATTCTGTATTTTCTGTAATCCACTGGGCACTGGTGGTATAACTATGCAAATTATTACTGAATTACACAGCAAAAGTGTAAACTATTTAAGTAAGTCATATAATTTGGCCTGGAATGTCATATGATGTTGAACATTTTTCTTTCTTGTAAACAATGTGACACTAATAAACTATGAAACTAATTAGTAAAATGCATGTTAAACAATGGTCTTTTGTTTAAAAGTGTCCTATTAAAGTGTTATTTGTAACCAGAACATGTACTGTAACTGGAGTGGTCTTATATTGAGGTAAACTGACACGTATCATCAACTTGTATGGGTGTTATGTGATAAACAGAATCTCCCAATATCTTGCTCAAAAAACAACAATGACCTACCCTTTTTTTTCAGAGCATGCAATAGGCAACACACCCTATTTTTTTTTGCCTAATATAAGAAGTAAGAATCCATTCCATATATCAGAAGAAGAAAGAATTGAATTGAATTGGGGTTTTAAGGCGCACCAACACATGAACGGTTATATGGCGCCTAACAGGAATGAACATGCCAGGCTCATCCTCCATGTACATCAAGATAAAATATGGAGAACGGGCCTAGAACCTTCTCACCCTGAACTGCAGTGTTGCTGCAAATTCTATTGTAGACACTCCATTTAAGCTTGAGCCACATTATAGATTTTCTGCCACTGCTCTAGTGATACGAGCGAGATGGCACCTGAAACAATGCAGGGGTCATGATGAAGACCTTTAATGAGCATGAACAAAAAATGACGAAATGAGGGGGTGGTGGGGAGGCATCTACCCCTCTACCTTCACCTCTGGGATCTGCAGTGGCTCTCTTCTTTGCCCTGTAACCACACCGGGCAGAAGAAGAAAGAAAACACTGAACCAGAAATGAAGGTGTCATAGGATAGCAACTGCTTGGCTGTAGTGTAAAACATAACAGTCTTGAGGAATGAATAGCAGAAATATTTTGTCAATATTAAGTCGAGACACAACATGGCAAAATACCCTTGGTCTGAATTTATTATACTGTTTAATAAATATCTACATGTATATTATATGAAGCTTAACGACTCTAGCATACTGTCTCCAAGGAAAGTAGCTAAACACACCGACTCATCACAGGACCACGTGCCCGACAGTATTTCTTACAAATAAATTTTTGGGTGACAGAGTCCATTAACTTTAATATGCCACCAATAGCCATTATGATGAATATTAATGAAAAGCATTATCATTTCACCTATTACTGATATCTCAATGTGTAACACAAACTGTTTATAAACAATACTTGAAGGGTGTTCCACTGACTTGTTCTTATTTCAGCCAGTTATGAGCTTAGTTAGATTGTAAGTTAAAGTTATATGAAAAGGGACACAAGCTTGCTAAAACGAAATCAGAGTTATTGGACATGCAACATTCCTTGAGGTAAGCTGAAAATGTGTGCAAAGTTTTATGAACATACCTGCGTGTCAACTACTTTCAAGTTATGGCCAAGGTTAGCTTGCAGCTTGAAGTGTGCTGGACAATGGACAAAGTGATCCCTAAGTGTCTGCCATGCTACGCAGTCTACACCAACATCAGATACTGACTGGAAGGATGGTATACTTACGATAATGCTCAAAGGCATCTTCAAATGTTTTAACGGGGTTGGGAACTTGTGTATCTCCCAATTTACTCAGGTTGGTCACAGTAATGTTGTTATTATCGAGCCTGTAAAGGTATTTTTTACAAATAAAAGTGTTCATATGTTTATAACAAATAGTGGTAAAGAAAACTGTCTAATGTTCAAGCGGTTTTCCTTTTATGCAGGTTTCATTTAGATATCACCACAACAGCAACTATATACAAAATCAAACCAATAGACTACCTTCTAACAATAATTTTGTTTTTATTATAAATTAAATGAATTAGAGATTTTCTCCATTTTATTCAACCAGTTTCAGCTAAAACACCAATGCCGTAAACAATCCCAAAACTGATTCCCTTGAGGCTTCCATGATATGCATATATGTTTTCTTGTCATCAGAAAGCCATAACAACGAGACAGAAAACATGGTTTATACCTGATCTCCACATAGTACCCGACCCCTTGTTATTTCTAGTAGGTGCATATAGTACCCAATCCCATCTACTTCTATAAATTCCGTAATATTTTCTTTTTCTATAAAGTACATATATATGTATATATTACCTGATCTGTTCTATTTCTAGTGGGTGCATGTTGGCAATATCCACGTTCTCCATGTAGAAATTCTTCTTGATTGGGGGGAGACCTGCATATATGGAGGATATTTGTTTGTTTTGAGTGAATATAGGATTTATTTTCCTCGAAAAGTGAGAAAACATATTTTCACGAGTGCTTTGAACAAAACAATGACGTCAATAACGTCAACAACGTAAACAGTGTCAACAGTTGCATGACATCATTTTGAGTAAAATAAATATATATTATATTTTCACATGTGAAATATAAACAATGAAAATATAAGGTTTTATTTTAATCATAAAATCCACTATTTTACTGGAAAGTATATAATAAAAACATCAATTTGGTACTAAACAAGTTGAACAAGAGACAGAAACATCTATTGATAAAAGCTAAATTCAAATGAATCTGGTTTAAGAAAATCTTATTCTCAGCATCATGCTCTTGTGTCTGGGTAGCGTGGTCGGTACCACACTCTTCTCTGGTGTCTGGGTAGCGTGGTCGGTACCACACTCTTCTCTGGTGTCTGGGTAGCGTGGTCGGTACCACACTCTTCTCTGGTGTCTGGGTAGCGTGGTCGGTACCACACTCTTCTCTGGTGTCTGGGTAGCGTGGTCGGTACCACACTCTTCTCTGGTGTCTGGGTAGCGTGGTCGGTACCACACTCTTCTCTGGTGTCTGGGTAGCGTGGTCGGTACCACACTCTTCTCTGGTGTCTGGGTAGCGTGGTCGGTAGCACACTCTTCTCTGGTGTCTGGGTAGCGCGGTCGGTAGCACTCTTTCATCAATGCAACTTGGGTTTGATTCCCCGTTAGGTGTTGTGAGAGGGTACTGTAGACTTGACACATGGGTTTACCCATCGAGGGCTCGAAAATTCCACTCGTCCGCTCGCCATGACGTCTGCTCATGGATGCAGGACAAGTAGAAATTCAGATTAATTCTTGAACATTTTATCAATTTGAAATTACAGACATTACATAGGACGAGTAACGCAGAAATTCTTTTTTCTGCCCTGCATGTCTCCATCCCTTAAAATCCACCATTTGAACATTATCTGCATCTGATGGCAATGTAACCAACTTGCAAAATACGGGTTGCATCCACATTCTGAAAGACTCTTCAGGATAATTACCTGAATGTTTCATTCTCATCTTGTAAAAATTGGAGAGTAATTGCTAAAATACATTTGCACTTAAAAAAATGTCTCACAATTTTACCTAGAAACTTTTTTGCTTCATTCGACTCCCTCTCTCTGTTGATCTGACCCCAGTTGATCTTCGGTTGGGCAGGTTCTGTTGGATACCCGTTACTGGTACTTAAGGAATGATCTGCAATCACAAAGTCTTTACTGAAGGATCTGTGTTACTGGATCACTTAAATCACATGCCTAATAACATGCTGAAATCTAGCAAATAGCGCAGAGAGGGGTTTATGCAAACACGTTTCATTCATGTCAAAAGCTAATTCATTACTCTTTCTAATTTTTGTATTTTCCTCACTTAAAACATTGTATGCAACAAAGGAGTAGTGGAAAGTTTCACTATGTTAATACCTCGATTTTTCAAAGTGACAGAGACTGATACTTTTAAGTACAGGTACGCTGGTACCAGTGGGGTATCTTCGCTCATGAACCCGTTACGTTTACCCGTTCAGACCTAATCAGTACCACAAGGTGGCACCATTCACCTGATCAGTACCACAAGGTGGCACCATTCACCTAATCAGTACCACAAGGTGGCATCATTCACCTGATCAGTACCACAAGGTGGCACCATTCGTCTTTTTATACATAAACATCTTAGTTCATTATCAAAAACATTGTAAAGTTGACTTGAAAATTAAATAATTCTGGCATGAAGGTCACTTTCAACCATTATGACAGGCAACATTCAATACAAACTACTGTTCTTACTCTCAAAGGTTCTGGTCGTGGTCTCGAGAGGATCAACAAGTTCATTAATGAGCTCCTTGGCTTTGGCTATAGCCTCTGTAGACCCAGATAACTCCACAGTTGTCTCACCGTAGCTATCACTATCTCTCTGTACCTGTAATTACAAGAGTTCAGTAAAACACATTTACTGTCTTTCTGTACTTGTAATTACAAACAAAATTTCAGTAAAACACATTTACTGTCTTTCTACAGCTTTAATTATTCCCATTCATCAGCAAAAACAAACAAGCATTAAATTAAAGAGATTATTACAACTTTGAAAAAGCTGTTTAAATTTACATTATTTTTCATTATAATCTCTCTATTTACAGTAATATTAGTTTATAACACAATGTTAACAGTGATCCAGAATGAAAAACTAAAACATGAATTTGTTATGGACATATCTGAAGTACAATGTACGTTTATCCTTGCTCCACTTTCTTCTGTAAGTTCTCTAATCTTTGCTCCTCCTTTACCTATGAAAATAAAACACAACAAATAACAAGAGGTCAATGACCTTGAAGCTCTACTGATTGATTTTGATTTCAGGAAGTAGTCGCTACAGACTTGTTATTGAAAATATATTTTTAACCGTGGCGGCCATCTTGAATTTCCGGCCGACCTGAAATTTTGCTAGGATCAATTAGACATTAAGAGCAACATTCCTGTGAAGTTTCATGAAAATCCGTCCAGTAGTTTCAGAGGAGTAGTCGCTACAAGTTTTCATTATATAACTCTATGTAAACAAAGATGGCCACTGGCAGCCATGTTTAACATCAAATCAAAACGATTTTCGACAAGGACCAACATCATGTCATACTGATCATTTTATAAAAAGTCCCATATCAATATCTCTTATAGTTTTGAAGAAGTAGTCGCTACAAACTTATTTATTTTAAATCTATTTTTAGCTGTGGCGGCCATTTTGAATTCCGGCCGACCTGAAATTTTTCTAGGATCAACTAGACATCAAGAGCAACATTCCTGTGAAGTTTCATGAACATCCGTCAAGTAGTTTCAGTGGAGTAGTCGCTACAAGTTTTTACTATGTAACTCTATGTAACCAAAGATGGCCTCTGGCAGCCATGTTTAACGTCGAATCAAAATAATTTTCCACAAGGATCAACATCATGTCATGCTGATCATTTTAGAAAAAGTCCCATATCAATATCACTTATAGTTTTCAAGAACTAGTCGCTACAAACTTATTTCTTAAAAATCTATTTTTAGCTGTGACGGCCATCTTGAATTTCTGGCAGATCTGAAATTTTGCTAGGATCAATTAGACATCAAGAGCAACATTCCTGTAAAGTTTCATGACAATCCGCCAAGTAGTTTCAGAGGAGTAGTCGCTACAAGTTTTTACTATTATATATAACTCTATGTGAACAAAGATGGCCGCTGGCAGCCATGTTTAACGTTGAATCAAAACGATTTTTGACAAGGATCAACATCATGTCATGCTGATCATTTTAGAAAAAGTCCCATATCAATATCACTTATAGTTTTCAAGAAGTAGTCGCTACAAACTTGTATTTTAAAACTCTATTTTTAGCTTTGGTGGCCATCTTGGATTTCACATCAACATGAATTTTTGCTAGGATCAACTAGACTTTATGGGCAACATTTCTGTAAAGTTTCATGAATATCCATCCAGTAGTTTCAGAGGAGTTGTCGCTACAAATAAAAGTTTACGGACAGACGGACGACGGACGCCGCACCACGGCATAAGCTATGCTGATCAGTCGAGCTAATAACTAGAGCTGTCACCCTTTGGGGGTGACTAATATACCTCCGACTCCTACTGTTTGGGTACAGGTAAATCATCAACAGTGAATAGTTGTTTTTTTCCAGATTATATCCTATTGACCCAAAATTAAAATAGGGATATCCTCATCATGAGCATTCAACCTTTGAAGGTTAATGATATTTGCTTCAGCCGGAGAGGAATTACAGTGCGGACAAGGATTTTCATGGTGACCTTCACCTTTGACCTAATGACATCGGTCGGCCTTTCTCTACAGGTAGTCCACCCATGAAGTTTCATGAGATTTGCTTCATGGGGAGGAGCTGCAGAGCCGACAAGGCCTTTACCTAATGACATCAAAATCAATAAGGGTCACCCTCTCACCCACCCATGAAGTTCCACGAGATTCGCTTCAGTGGGAGAGCATTTATAGATCGGAGAAGGACTTTCAGGATCGAGTCATCCACTCACCACAGACAGTCCACCCATGAAGTTTCAGGAGATTTGCTTCAAGCGGTAGAGGAGTTGCAGACCGTACACAAGGTTGTGTCTACAGTGGGCGGATAAGCCAAAACCAGTATACAGTGCTTCAGCACAATGCGTATAGTACACATGAAAAACAAGAGGTCAATGACCTTGAAGCTCTACTGATTGATTTTGTTTTCAGGAAGAAGTCGCTACAAACTTGTTTTTTGAAAATTTATTTTTAGCCGTGGCAGCCATCTTGAATTTCCGGCCGACCTGAAATTTTGCTAGGATCAATTAGACATCAAGAGCAACATTCCTGTGAAGTTCATGAAAATCCGTCAAGTAGTTTCAGAGGAGTAGTCGCTACAAGTTTTCATTATATAATTCTATGTAAACAAAGATGGCCGCTGACAGCCATGTTTAACATCGAATCAAAATGATTTTTGACAAGGACCAACATCATGTAATGCTGATCATTTTAGAAAAAGTCCCATATCAATATCACTTATAGTTTTCAAGAAGTAGTCGCTACAAACTTGCATTTTGAAAATCTATTTTTAGCCATGGCGGCCATCTTGAATTTCCGGCCGACCTGAAATTTTGCTAGGATCAATTAGACATCAAGAGCAACATTTCTGTGAAGTTTCATGAAAATCCGTCAAGTAGTTTCAGAGGAGTAGTCGCTAAAAGTTTTCATTATATAACTCTATGTAAACAAAGATGGCCACTTGCAGCCATGTTTAATGTCGAATCAAAATAATGTTCGACTCGGATAACCATCATGTCAAAAGTCCCATATCAATATCACTTATAGTTTTCAAGAAGTAGTCGCTACAAACTTATTTTTTAAAAATCTATTTTTAACTGTGGCAGCCATCTTGAATTTCTGGCCGGTCTGAAATTTTGCTAGGATCAATCAGACATTAAGAGCAACATTCCTGTAAAGTTTCATGAAAATCCGCCAAGTAGTTTCAGAGGAGTAGTCGCTACAAGTTTTTACTATATAACTCTATGTAAACAAAGATGGCCGCTGGCAGCCACGTTTAACGTCGAATCAAAACGATTTTTGATAAGGACCAACACCATGTCATGCTGATCATTTAAGAAAAAGTCCCATATCAATATCACTTATAGTTTTCAAGAAGTAGTCGCTACAAACTTGTATTTAAAAAATCTATTTTTAGCTTTGGCGGCCATCTTGGATTTCACATCAACATGAATTTTTGCTAGGATCAACTAGACTTCATGGGCAACATTTCTGTAAAGTTTTATGAATATCCATCCAGTAGTTTCAGAGGAGTAGTCGCTACAAATAAAAGTTAACGGACAGACGGACGGACGGACGCCGCACCACGGCATAAGCTCTGCTAATCTCTGATCAGTAGAGCTAAAAATCGTATTTACATTTTCAAATACCGGTACGTATTCTTAAAAATATGATTGTCATACCTGAAAGTTCAATAGCATATAATTCTCTATTTTGCTAAGCTATTATGTGTGTACCCAGGAATTTGGTTCTCAATATTTAGTGGGGATTTTTTAATACGTTTTTTGGTAAAAAAAAGATATATGCGTAATTACGCAGATAGGTGTCTTATCTGGAGTACTGAGTATACCTCCTTTAAAGTTTGTTTTGCGGGGGAATAAATTTACTAAACACAACACATAATAAATATTTCTTTCATACAGACAAATAAAATAACCGTCTTTAGTTAAATCATTTTACAGTTATCATTTTGAAGTTATAAATTAATCAAAATTAACCCAATTAGACTATCAATTTAATTTGTTGGTGGTGCACATTGGGTAATAACCTTGAACTGGTTGTGGAAAAGGAAAACAAGAAGGACCGTCTGTTGGTGCAGACACTCGACTTTCAAAGCCTTGTTTATTTATTGGGAAACTATGTTGAAGGGCATAATTTTGCTTAACTGCATAGCAGAATTACTGCACTTGTTAACCAAATTTTATAAGTAAGGGACCATAATTTGGTTAAAATAAAATGAGTTATAGAACCTGGCTGTATGATGTAGTGTAATGATGCCGAATACATATATGAAGTTTCAAGCCATTTCATAAAGTAGTTTCAGAGATACAAACTTTCATACAAATTTTCTAAGTACAAAAGGGGCCATAATTTTGTTGAAATAAAAGCATGAGTTATAGAATCTGGCTGTATCGTGTTTTTGAATGATGCCGAACATGTGTGAAGTTTCAATCCTTTAGGTAAAGTAGCTTCAGAGATACAAGCTTACGTACAAACTTTAACAAAATTGTCTAAGTATTAAATGGGCCATAATTTTGGTAAAATAAAAGTACGAGTTATAGAACCTGGCTGTATGATGTTGTCTAACGATGGCAAAAACACGTGTGAAGTTTCAATCCATTATGTAAAGCAGTTTCGGAGATACAAGCTTACATACACATTTTAACCAAATTTTCCAAGTATAAAAGGGGCCATAATTTTATTAAAATAAAAGTATTAGTTATAGAACCCGCCTGTATGACGTTGTCTAATGATGCCAAACACGTGTGAAGTTTCAATCCATTATGTAAAGCAGTTTCGGAGATACAAGCTTACGTACAAACTGACCAACTAACCAGGAAGCAGACAACGATCAAGTGATGACAATGGCTCTTTTTTTTCTTGATAATAATTCTACAGTGATAGACATAAAATGTATTGAAATTGTAAACCTATAATTCTGCCAACCATTCCACTCTGAATCATGATGTTTTCAGATTCAGAAGAATTGTCTTGATTAGATGTGCCAAAGCCTCTTCCTCCTCTGTCCTCATCCCTGTCAGTGTTTCGATTACTTCCCCACCCGCCACGACTACTGCCACCTCCCCTTTCAAATCCTTGGTTTCTGCTGTCTTCTTGTTGCTCCCAACCTTCGCCAGATTGCTGGGGCCCTGTTGAATAGTTATAATGTACAGATAATGTACAGAATTAGTCCGATTGGATTATAGGAATGTTGTACTTGTTTATCAAACTCTCTTTAAGCCCTTTGATCATATCAGTTGGCTTCTACATGCATTCATTTGGTCGCAAATACGCATCCCTGAGCAGTCGGCTACACAATACTTACAGAAAGTGATTATATGTCAAATGGGAACTCTTAAACAAGGGGCCTGTGAACTGTGGAGGCCCAAGAGGGCCTGTGGATGCTCTATTGGCTAACTGGGATTTGACCTTTGACCCCCAAGTGTGAACTTGACATTTGAGGTACAGACCTGATTCTTATGTGTGACACACTCTCATCATGCTGAAAAAAATCCTTCAATAGTTTTAGGAGTTATGACCAAGACATTACTAATATGACCTTTGACCTCCAAGTAGGACTTAATGTTTGAGATACAGACCCGATTCATATATGCGAAACACAATCTCATCTTGCTGAACCTTTCTGTGTAATTTTATCAAAGACCCTTCAGTAGTTTAGAAGTTATTACTGAAACACGAATTTGACTCATTTGACCTTGTCCTCCGAATGTGACTGACCTGTTGAGGTAAGGACCTGATTTGCGAACGCGACACGCTTGATCATGATGCTGAACGCTTCCATGTAGTTTTACTAAAATCCTTTGAGTAGTTTAGGAGTTATGGCTGAGACACAATTTTAACTCATACTACATCAGGGTTCGACATGAACAGGAGTACGGCAGTCTGCGACTCCTGGATTTGGCCTCAGATTCCTAAATTAATAGATTTAATAGCAAAATCAGTGGTGGAGAAGGATCTTACTAACGTCTTAGATACTGAATAAGACATTAGAGAAATGCAGCAAAGGCAGAACAATTATGCAAATTTAAATCTTATTAACTACATCCGTTTCTGCCGTTTTCTGACATAAAAAGTGGAACTCCTTGGAACTTAGGAGTCCTGTCCTGTGGACTCCATGGATGTGGCGGCTTCGATATCCATTTCAGAAGAACCTTCTAAAAGTCGGATCTTCTTTGAATAAGGTTAGTGTTTAACCCTGGACCTTGACCTCCAAGTGTGACCTTGAACTTTTAAGGTAATACCTTGTCGATTGCCTGAAGACTGGTCAAGAATGGATGAAAAACATAGCTAGAGTGCAAACAAAGTAAAATACAGCATTTTTCAATAAATCAAGGGCCATACTAATCTGATATGTACTACGGCCGGGCAATTTTGCCTAAATCTCTCAAAATACCTTAAAGTACAAATCATTAATAGTAACATGTTTTGAATTAAAAAAAGTCTGTGCCATAAAAGAGTAAAGAAAACACTCCAATAGCAGGAGATTGTTTCAATGATAGTCTATCATTTCAATCGCCATCAAAGTTGTGACAACAGCCAATGAGGCACAATGATTAATTTTCAAATGTCATTGTTGTTTCAATGTCTGTATAAATATTTAAAATTCTGTGTTCTGTGGACTGGTATCATTTAATCACCTTAATAGTCGATTATCTTCTCCCTGTTTTTTTCGGGCGCTGGCACAGACAACGCGGTTTGGGATTCGATGGGTGGTTAGGAGGGGGCTCACCCCTGCATTTTCTTTTATATATAATTCTAAGATACACCATCTGCTCTGAGATGATTTTTAATTGTAAAATTAATGCCTGAATTAAATTAGAAAACACTCTCAAGGCTAAAGACTTTCAAAACAGGGTTTTTGGAAATATTTTTAAAAATCACTTTCTCAGCCTCAGGCAAGTGTATTTTCAAAAGGCAATCGCCCTGCCCAAAAACGCACTTGCCCCACATCTAAGTCCACTTGGTCTTATTTTTGAATATTTATGCAGTAGTGTAAGGCCTGTATATCAATTAAACATTCAGAACTAAACAAATATCTTTCCTTGCGTTCTTTTTGGAATCACGAAAAACGGTGACATATGAAAAAAAAAACATATCGCTAAGTTTTGCATAGCTTTTCTAAGCACTCTAAGCACCACGCTTGGAATTTATAGGACCGCGCTTATTTAAAGGACAACGCTAATAGGGATTTTGAATTTCAATCATCGCGGTGCTTAAAGGTGCTGGGGAGAACCCTGGTGATAAATAGGTTGCAACACCGTCTAACTAATAGTCAGTACACACTTCTTTCAAAATTAGGGGAACCAGTCACAAATAACAATAAGTTTCCAAAACCGCTTACGCTTTGAAAAACAACTGAAAATAAAATTATAAGCACCATTCACTTTCGCAAACTTGTCAAATCTTTCCAAACTTCAAAAAAGTTAACTTATTTGGTAATATTTGCAAATGTTAGAATCGTTAACATTAAAAGACAAAATTTAACAAGAGGCCCAAGAGGGCCTGTGGACGCCCTACTGGCTAATATGGCTCTTATAACATCAATGAAGCGAGTGACTATCGCCTTAAAGAGGCAAAATATAGAATTTTTACTACTGGTCCGATCTGGCTGGTTTTCGAACTTGGCCAGTAGAGATAATAAGAAAAAAAAGAAAAAAAGAAGTAAATAAAAATAAAGAAAAAACAAAAATAATAAAAGAAAAAAAAAGTAAAAAAATCTGGTAAAGTTTGGTAAAATGAAGGCCCTATCGCCTTAACGAGGCAAAATATAGCATATATATATATAACAAAATCAAGGGCCATAACTCCGCTGTTACTGGTCCGATTTGGCTGGTTTTCAAACTTGTCCGAGCTTTTATTGACATTAACAATCTGGTAAAATTTGGTAAAGATCGAATAAAAAATGAAGGCCCTATCGCCTGAACGAGGCAAAATATATCATTTTTAACTAAATCAAGGGCCACAACTCCGCTGTTACTGGTCCGATCTGGCTGGTTTTCGAACCTGTCCGAGCTTTCATTGACATTAACAATCTGATAAAGTTTGGTAAAGATCAGATGAAAAATGAAGGCCCTATCGCCTGAACGAGGCAAAATATAGCATTTTTTACTAACTCAAGGGCCATAACTCCGCTGTTACTGGTCCAGTCTGGCTGGTTTTCGAACTTGTCCGAGCTTTCATTGATATTAACAATATGCTAAAGTTTGGTAAAGATCAAATGAAAAATGAAGGCCCTATCGTCTTAAAAGTTAACGGACGGACGGACGACAGGCAACTCGCCATCCCATAAGCTCTGCTGGCCCTTGGCCAGTAGAGCTAAAAATTGATGCTGTTCTTATCTTACTCTCAAATGTTCTGGGTCCTCTTTCATCTTGATCAACAAGTTCATTGATGAGCTCCTTGGCTTTGGCTATAGCTTCAGTAGACCCAGATATCTCCACAGTTGTCTCACCGTTACTATCACTATCCCTTTGTACCTGTAATTACAATCACATGCTGTCACTATCTCTCTGTACATGTAATTAAAATTTCATGCTACCACTATCCCTTGCTACCTGTCATTACAATCACATGCTATATCACTATCCCTTGCTACCTGTCATTACAATCACATGCTATATCACTATCCATTGTTACCTGTCATAACAAGCACATGCTATATCACTATCCCTTGTTACCTGTATCTATAATCACACGCTATATCACTATCCTTTGTTCCCTGTAATTACAATCACATGCTATATCACTATCCCTTGTTCCCTGTAATTACAATTACATGCTAACACTATCCCTCATTACCTGCAATTATCATTGCATGCTATCACTATCCCTCATTACCTGTAATTATAATCACATTTAATCACCATCCCTTGTTACCTATAATGATAATCACTAGCTATCACTATCAATTACAATCACATCACATTCTATCACCATCCCTTGTTACTTATCATTGAAATCACATCACATGCTATATCACTATCCCTTGTTACCTGTCATTACAATCACATGCTATCACTATCCCTCGTTACCTGTCATAACAATCAAGCAAGAGAGGTACTAGTACCATTTTCATAAAGTCTTTGGTATGACCCGGCCGGGGATTGAATCCACGACCTTCTGCGTGGAAGGCAATGCTCAATCATTATGCAACTGCTGTCATGAAGGAAAGGCAATGGTAAACCAATATTGTCCTCAAACCATTTTTTAAGAACAGTTAAGGTTCACTGCGACTTTGACCTAACGTTTAAGTTCACAGTGATCATGTGATATAATCTATCAGAAGCCTTCAAGGCATTTGAAAAACTCACAGTGACCTTGACCTACAGACTCAAAACTCAAATCTTTGAGTCACATTTTTGAAGGTTACTCAGAAGTACAGTTTCTTTACTATATCCCCACCCCCTCCACAGGGCGAGCCGGGGACAAAAAAAAGATAAATCTGCCCATCTACTCTATTTCAAGCATGTAACCTGAAACAAATCTAAGCCATGCTGAAGCCTTGTCCCCGGGACCCAGGGTGAACAAATAAAACATGAATGTGTTATGGACATATCTGAAGTACAATGTACCTTTATCCTTGCTCCACTTTCTTCTGTAAGTTCTCTTATCTTTGATCCTCCTTTACCTTTTAAAAGAAAATACAAAATAACTGTTCTAAACAAAACAAACAAAACATACCACAACTATTAAACTTTCATACTTCTAAATACTAAAACACTGAATGAATTTGCATTTAACAGAAAAGATACAAAATATTTTCTAACCAATTCCAAATTAACAGAATCAAACGTATCATATTATTTATTGGTGGTGATATGGAGTAAAAGCCCTCGACACTGGGATATGCCGAGTGGAGAAGGAAAATAACTCCCTCAGCAGCTGTGTTGATAATTCTACAGTGAGACATAATTTAAAACTTATATAATGTTTAAACCTATTATTCTGCCAACCATTCCACTTTGAACAGTGATGTTTTCAGATTCAGAAGAATCGTCTTGGTTAGTTCTGCCAAAGCCTCTTCCTCCTCTGTCCTCATCCCTGTCCGTGTCTCGATTACTTCCCCACCCTCCACGACTACTGCCACCTCTCCTACCCAACCCTTGGTCTTCGTTGTCTTCTTGTTGCTCCCAACCTTCGCCCGATTGCTGGGGCCCTGTGGAATAATTATTTATATGGATAATGCTTAGAAATAATCTGACTGGTTTATAGGAATGGTATACTTGTTTGTCACTCACTCTTGAAGACCTTTCATCATATCAATTGGCTTCCATTTTGTCACTAGTACATTCATTCATTTCGCCATGCATATGTACAATGTATCCCTAAGCAGTTGGCTACACAATACTTATAGAGTGCAATAGTAACCCGCAATATGCAATATCCAAATACTAGTATATATAAAATATAATGGGAACTGTTAACATAGAAAGCCATGGCCTGCATGTCGAGCCCTATGGTGAAGTAGTCCAGAATAAAACCAATGTCAATCCCATGAGATATTCACTCCTTACATACTTATTATTTTGCACATGATGTTAGATGCATATAAGGAACATTCTGGTAGTGTTTGGTGAAAATCCTGCAAGAAAGGAGCGCAAATGAAAGTCGTATGCACACAGACTTCCACACAAGCACCCTGAACAGAATGTGATCATAAGTCGAGATCTGTAAACGGGCTCAACAAAAACTACATTTTCTTCCATAGCGGATAAAGTTATCCACGTTTTACATTGGTGATGAAAAGCCTGATCTTATACATGGGGGAAGATAAAAGTCACGCGCTGTTATCAACAATGACATGTAAATAAACATGCAAAATATTAGTAGCTGGTGACGAGAATGCGCAGAATATAAGCGATATGAAAGAAAAAGAATCAATCATGCATATCCAGTGAAGACAGGGTAATACCTCGAGTTGGAATTTCCCTATCTTCACCAGATACCCATGAAAGATTCTTATAATAATGACAAGAAGCCTTTATGCTCAAGCATTTATTTTTGTTGTTTTTCATAAATGTGAGATTTTTGTTGACTTAAATAGACAAGATTAAAAAACAAGAGGCCCAAGAGGGCCTGTGGACGCTCTACTGGCTAACACGGCTCTTATAACATCAATGAAGCGAGTGACTGCCATTTACGTTTTTTTGAAAGTTTCGGGCAAAACACAGCTTTTTAACTAAATCAAGGGCCATAACTAAAGAATCTGGTAAAGTTTGGTAAAGTTCAGATGAAAAATGAAGGCCCTACCGTATTAACGAGGCAAAATATAGCACGTTTAACTAAATCAAGAGCCATAACTCCTCTGTTTACTGGTCCGACTGATCCAACATAGAGCTAAATCAAGGGCCATAACTCCGCTTTTACTAATCCGATATGGCTGGTTTTCGAACTTGCCCGAGCTTTCATTGATATTAACAATCTAATAAAGATTGGTAAAGATCGGATGAACAATGAAGCCCTTATCGTCTTAACGAGGCAAAATATAGCATTTTTAACTAAATCAAGGGCCATAACTCCGCTGTTACTAGTCCGATATAGCTGGTTTTCAAACTTGTCCGAGCTTTCATTGATATTAACAATGTGGTAAAGTTTAGTAAAGATAGGATGAAAAACGAAGGCACTATCGTCTTAACGAGGCAAAATATAGCAATATAGCATTTTTAACTAAATCAAGGACCATAATCCGCTGTTACTGGTCCGATCTGGTTGGTTTTCGAAGTTATCCGTGCTTTTGCTGACATTAACAATCTGGTAAAGTTTGGTAAAGATCGGATGGAAAATGAAGGCCCTATCGTCTTAACAAGGTAAAATATAGCATTTTTAACTAAATCAAGGGCCATAACCACGCTGTTACTGGTCCGATCTGGCTGGTTTTCGAACTTGTCCGAGCTTTCATTGACATTAACAATCTGGTAAAGTTTGGTAAAGATCGAATGAAAAAAGAATGCTGTTCTTATCTTACTCTCAAATGTTCTGGGTCCTCTTTCGCCTTGATCAACAAGTTCATTAATGAGTTCCTTGGCTTTGGCTATAGCCTCAGTAGACCCAGATATCTCCACAGTTGTCTCACCATTACTATCACTATCCCTTTGTACCTGTAATTACAATCACATGCTGTCAATATCTCTCTGTACCTGTAATTCAAATTTCATGTTACCACTATCCCTTGCTACTTGTCATTACAATCACATGCTATATCACTATCCCTTGCTACCTGTCATTACAATCAAATGCTATATCACTATCCCTTGCTACCTGTCATTACAATCACATGCTATATCACTATCCCTTGCTACCTGTCTACAATCACATGCTATATCACTATCCCTTGCTATCTGTCTACAATCACATGCTATATCACTATCCCTTGCTACCTGTCATTACAATCACATGCTATATCACTATCCATTGTTACCTGTCATAACAAGCACATGCTATATCACTATCCATTGTTACCTGTTATTACAATCACATGCTATATCACTATCCCTTGCTACCTGTCATTACAATCACATGCTATATCACTATCCATTGTTACCTGTCATAATAAGCACATGCTATATCACTATTTCTTGCTACCTGTCTATAATCACATTCTATATCACTATCTCTTGCTACCTGTCATTACAATCACATGCTATATCACTACCCTTGTTCCCTGTAATTACAATTACATGCTAACACTATCCCTCATTACCTGTTATTATCATCGCATGATATCACTATTCCTCATTAAATGTAATTATAATTGTGTGCTACCACTATCCCTAATTACCTGTTATTATAATCACATGCTATCACCATCCCTTGTTACCTGTAATTATAATCACATTTTATCACCATCCCTTGTTACCTATAATGATAATCACAAGCTATCACTATCAATTATAATCACATCACATTCTATCACTATCCCTTGTTACTTATCATTGCAATCACATCACAAGCTATATATCTATCCCTTGCTACCTGTCATTACAAGCACATGCTATCACTATCCCTCGTTACCTGTCGTAACAATCACAGGTTATCATTATCTCTTTGTTCTTTTATTACAATTACATGCTATCACTATCCTTCGTTACCTGTAATTACAATCACATGCTATCACTATCCCTCTTGACCTGCCATTACAATCACATGCTATCACTATCCTCTTTACTTGTCATAACAATCACAGGATATCACCGTCCCTTTGTTCCTTTTATAACAATCACATGCTATCACTATCCCTCTTTATCTGTCATTACAATCACATGCTATCACTATCCCTCTTTACCTGTCATAACAATCACAGGATATCACCATCCCTTTGTTCCTTTTATTACAATTACATGCTATCACTATCCCTTTTCACAGCACACATTTTACTATCTTACTACAGCTTTTACTATCTCCTTGCAACAGCAAAAAAACACACAAGCAACATTTAATTACCGGTAAGGCTAAATAAAATTATACCTGAGTTTACTGTAACCCGACTGAACTCTGAAATCCCCCCCCCCTTTTTTTCATTGAAAAAATAAATAAAACGAGGCCCAAGAGGGCCTGTAGACGCTCTACTTGTATGATGTGATTCACAAACATAAACATGATAGAGGCCAACACAAGAAACATGTTTCCTATATATAACTCTATGTAAACTTTGAGTTATCGTGGCGGCCATTTTGAACAATTTCGATTATTTGACAAAAACGAAAAACACAAACTTAATAGAGGCCAACCCAAGGAACGTGTATATGATATTTCAGTAGAATGGAATCAGTGGTTTTGGAGATGTCGTATGAAATTTACTTAAATTTGACCTAGCCATGGCGGCCATCTTGGATGACTGGCGGCCGCGAAAAACACAAATCTGAGAGGGGCTATCCCAAATATCACTGTGCTTAAGTTTCATCAAAATCTTTCAGGTTGTTTTAGAGAAGTTGTAATTTTTAACCTTTTCCTATATAACTCTATGTAAACTTTGGGTCGCCGTGGCGGCCATTTTGATTATTTGACGATAATGAAAAACACAAACTTGATAGAGGCTAACCCAAGGAACATGTATATGATATTTCACAAGAATGGAGTAAGTGGTTTAGGAGGAGATGTCGTTCAAAATTTACTTAAATGTCACCTAAATTTCACCTAGTTTTAGCTATGGCGGCCATCTTGGATGATTGGCGGCCGCAAAAAACACAAATCTGAGAGGGACTATCCCAAATATCATTGGGCTTAAAATTCATCAAAATCTTTCAAGCAGTTTCAGAGAAGATGTAATTTTTAACCTTTTCCTATATAACTCATGTAAACTTTGGGTTGCCGTGGCGGCCATTTTGATTATTTGACGATAACGAAAAACACAAACTTGATAGAGGCTAATCCAAGGAACATGAATATGATATTTCACAAGAATGGAATAAGTGGTTTCGGAGATGTCGTTTGAAATTTCCTTAAATTTGGCCTAGTTTTAGCCATGGCGACCATCTTGGATGACTGGCGGCCGCGAAAAACATAAATCTGAGAGGGACTATCCCAAATATCATGGTGATTAAGTTTCATTAAAATCCTTCAAAAGTTTTCAGAGAAGATGTCATTTTTAACCTTTTCCTATATAACTCTATGTAAATTTAGGTCGCCGTGGTGGCCATTTTGATTATTAGATGAAAACGAAAAACACAAACTTGATAGAGGCCAACCCAAGGAACATGTAAATGATATATCAGTAGAATGGAATAAGTGGTTTCAGAGGAGATGTCGTTTGAAATTTCCTTAAATTTGACCTAGTTTTAGCCATGGCGGCCATCTTGGATGACTGGCGGCCGCGAAAAACACAAATCTGAGAGGGACTATCCCAAATATCATTGTGATTAAGTTTCATCAAAATCCTTCAAGCGGTTTCAGAGTAGATGTCATTTTTAACCTTTTCCTATATAACTCTTGAGTCGTCGTGGAGGCCATTTTGATTATTCGACGATAACGAAAAACACAAACTTGATAGAGGCCAACCCAAGGAACATGTATATGATATTTCAATAGAATGGAATAAGTGGTTTCGGAGGAGATGTCGTTTGAAATATCCTTAAATTTGACCTAGTTTTAGCCATGGCGGCCATCTTGGATGACTGGCGGCCGTGAAAAACACAAATTTGAGAGGGGCCCCTCCCAAGTAACATTGTGATGAAGTTTCATCAAAATCCTTAAAGTGGTTTCAGAGGAGATGTTGATTATATAAAATTGCTAACAGACGGACGGACGGACGACGGACAAAAAGTGATCGCATCAGCCCTCTTATAAAAAAAAATAAAATAAAAAATAAATAAATAATTATGTTCACGCGATCACGGCCAACTCATGTGCTCATTGTCCTGCTGTTGGAACTGACCCTGTTCCGCACTTGTGAAAAAATAAACTAAACTGTTTTACCCCTTTGCAATAATTGCAAGTGATTGGGAAAAGAGCCAGTTGTTGCCAGGCCTTTTGGGAAACAATAAAACATACACAATTTGATATTGTTATCGATTGTAGTTTTTAAAATACAACATTTTCCCATTCTTCAAAGCTCAATGCCACCTTAAATGTAACTTCGCCAAAAAATAAAATAAGTTAAAATGCTAACCTAGCTACCTACCCCATTTTTTTCAGCAATGTTACAGTAAACACAGGTATAATTTTATTTGGCCTAAATGGATTAATATTATTCCCATAGGACAATTTGTTAACATTTTCAAGAACAGTTGATTCATTTTTTGGTTAAAAGTTTACTGACATTTTATATTGGTGATGGTTGAGGGTATTTTATACGTCGGACTCATTATGACTAGGCATATATGCGAAGTTTTACAAAGAAATATGAAGCTTTCGGAGACCAGGTCACCTCAACTACTAACTAGTATTTTTTTATGATTCAGACAGAAAGAGGTGACACAGTAAAAACTGAGGAACAATTGAAGCACCAACATTGGTGCGAATGCCGGAATGCAAATTTAACATTTTAACTGAAAAATCTAAGTAAAAAGAGGGGATAACTCAGGTAAAATACACGACAAGAGTTATGGTTCTTATCATATAACATTGTGTAATGATAATGAACATGTGTGCCAAGTTTCAAAGCTTTCCAACATTTGATTTTTGAGATAGGAGTCGACGGATGGACAGACGGAAATCGTCTAACTATAAGCCTGGATCTGCTACGCAATCTGGCTAAAAAGGTGAGGATTAGAAATCTATGTATCTGTTTATAACGTAACATGTAAGTTAGTTCGGTATAAAGTTAGGTACTAAGCCGATTTCATCTTAAGTTCACGTTCACCTGGACATTTCACTGCATAATGTACGCATCCTAGCAACTACCTCAAAGAAACCTACAAGGTTAAATGATGTTATTCTACGTATTATGTAGGCATCCTAGCAACTACCTCAAAGAAACTTACAAGGTTAAATGATGTTATTCTACGTATTATGCAGAACTGTAGTCAAGGTCAAGTTTATCTACTGACCCACAAGAAATGCCACTGGTCAAATGGATAATACTTACAAAGAAAGTATGTATGGATGTCGTTCAACGTTGCTTTTGACAATCTTTTGTCATTATCAAGATGGTGTCTATTTGTAGCAGTGAGCTGAGCTCTGTGCTCAACTTGAGTGCTGCCACACTGGAATTCCATGCGGTAAACACGACATGATACCCTACCCAGTCACATTATACTGACACCAGGTCGACCAGTCCTAGCACTACCCCTTATATGCTGGGCATCAAGCAAGAGAGATACTAGTACCATTTTCATAAAGTCTTTGGTATGGCACGGCTGGGGATTGAATCCACGACCTTCTACATGGAAGGCAATGCTCAATCATTATACAACTGCTGTCATGAAGGAAAGGCAATGGTAAACCTCCAATATTGTCCTCAAACCATTTTTTCGGAAAGGTTAAGGTTCACTGTGACTTTGACCTTTGATTTAATGTTAAACTATACTAACGTTTAAGTTCACATTGATCAGAAGGCATTTGAAAAACTCTATCTCACAGTGACCTTGACCTACAGACTCAAAACTCAAATCTTTGTGTCACATTTTTGAAGGTTGCTCAGAAGGACAGTTTCTTTACTATATCCCCCCACACAGGGCGAGCCGGGGACAAAAAACAAGAGGGCCATGATGGCCCTATATCGCTCACCTGAGTAAATCTGAACCAATACAAAAGGGCCAAGATGGCCGGCCCTAAAGCGATTACCTGAGTACTGGCACATTATCGAACTTCTGGTTAAGATTGTTCAAGAAATGCGGGCTCTGTTGTGTATAACAACATTGATATAGACGGTTTAAGACCCTGACAAAGTTTGCTAAAGATCAAATACAAAATGAAGGTGCTAGAGAGTAAAACCTTGGGCAGAGCCAAATGTGACCCCAGGGCTACATGTAATATATGAGAGCTGTGTGCTTTGTGGTTTTAGAGAAGAAGATTTTTTAAATTTTTCCCTATACAAGTCTATGTAAAACGTGACCCCTGGGGCGGGGCCAAATGTGAACCCAGGGTCACCATTTGAACAAACTTGGTAAAGGACCATAACAGTATAGTAAATGCAAAATATTAAACCTCTGGCTCTTGTAGTTCCAGAGAAGAAGACTTTAATGTAAAACTGTGACCCACGGAGTGGGGTCAAATTTTACCCCCGGGTCACTATTTCAACAAACTTGGTAGAGGACCATAAGCTTATAGCAAATGCAAAATATTAAACCTCTGGCCCTTGCAGTTCCAGAGAAGAAGATCTTTTTCAGTTTTTCCCTATACAAGCCTATGTAAAACTGTGACCCCCGGGGCGGGGCCAAATGTGACCCCTGGGTCACCACATTTGAACCAAATTGGTAGAGGACCATGAGCTTATAGCAAATGCAAAATATTAAACCTCTGGCTCTTGCAGTTTCAGAGAGGAAGACTTTTTAAGTTTTTCCCTATACATGTCTATGTAAAACATGTGACTCTTGGGGCGGGGCCAAATGTAATGTGACCCAAGGGTCACCATTTGAACAAACTTGGTAAAGGACCATAAGCTTATAGTAAATGCAAAATATCAAACCTCTGGCTCTTGTAGTTTCCGAGAAGTTTTCTCATTTTTTTTCCTATGTAAAACTATGACCTCCGGGGCGAGGACAAATTTGACCCCAGGGTCACCATTTGAACAAACTAAGTAGAGGACCATAAGCTGATGCTACATGTAATACATGAGAGCTCCATGCCATGTGGTTCCAGAGAAGAAGTTTTTTTTCAGTTTTTCCCTATACAAGCCTATGTAAAACTGTGACCCCCGGGGCAGGGCCAAGTATGAGCCCTGGGTCACCATTTGAACAAAATTGGTAAAAGACCATAAGCTTATAGTAAATGCAAAATATAAAACCTCTGGCTCTTGTAGTTTCCGAGAAGAAGATTTTCCCCCCCCCCCCTATATGTAAAACAGTGACCACCGGGGCGGGGACAAATTTGACCCCAGGGTCACCATTTGAACAAAGTTAGTAAAGGACCATAAGCTGATACTACATGTTATACATGAGACCTCTGTGCCTTGTGGTTTCAGAGAAGAAGATTTTTTAAAGTTTTTTTCCTATATGTCTATATGAAAAACAGGCAAAATCTCAATATACAAACTTTGGACCCCCGGGGCATGGCCATTTTTGTCCCCAGGGACTTCATTTGAACAAACTTGATAGTCTAGGCGTTGGTGATCATTTTAAAAGAAATACTGTTGAAATCTGTCCAGCGATTCTTGAGAAGAAGATTTTTTAAGGTTTCGACCATATATGGTAATGGCGGCCATCTTGGATGTCGCGCTGACCTAATTTTAACAAATCTAAAAAGCATTCATCTAAGGATCATCCACGTGAAGATTGGTCAAAATTGGCCACGCTGTTTCTGAGGAGAAGTCGTTTGAAGCAAAAGTTAACGACGACGACGACGACGGACGGACGACGGACGACGGACGAAGAGTGATCCCAATAGCTCACCTTTGAGCCTTCGGCTCAGGTGAGCTAAAAAGGACAAATCTGTCTACCAAATTTCAAGCATGTATCCTGAAATACATCCAATAATTTGCTTGGCCTAAGCCATGCTGAAGCCTTGTCCCCGGGACCCAGGGTGAACAAATAAAACATGAATGTGTTATGGATGTATATGAAGTACAATGTACCTTTATCCTTGCTCCACTTTCTTCTGTAAGTTCTCTTATCTTTGATCCTCCTTTACCTTTATAAAGAAAATACAAAATAACTGTTCTAAACAAAACAAACAAAACATACCACAACTATTAAACTTTCATACTTCTAAATACTAAAACACTGAATCAAGGCCTTCCCCAGGATTTTTTTAAGGGATAGTGGCATTTAGCGCACGAAAGGGTTGGGGTGGGTGTGGGAGGGGTTCGATTTTTTTCTTCATGTTTTGAAGTAAAATACGGGTTTTGGCATACACCTGGCATATTTAAAACATGTTTTAAATATATATACAAGTCTGCCATAGATAGTACATGTATGACCATTTTTTTGAGTTTTCTTTGAAAAAGATGATACACTCAACTTTATACATCATTTCCTTTGCTATTGCAGATTTTTTTTATCTTGTAAACACTTCATTATATATGTGGTGAAGTTTTTAAAGCAGGACTAATTATGTTATTTTTAAGTGAATAACATTTGAAAAACAACAACTTGTATGAAAACGTGCAGTGTCGTGTGTTTTTTAAGCATCCGAAATAAGGACTATCCGGATTTACATCAACTTTTTACGCTGACATGTCTTACAATATCTTAACGTCTAAGTCATGTTTACTGCATCAAATCGTTAGCGTTTTCGAAAAAAAAAGGTAGGAAACGGTTATCAGTTTATTTAAATGTTATAAAATTGCTGTCTTTATTCATAATTAATCGTTTTAGTTTGAAACACGGAAGCAAACTCAAAACCGAAAGTAAACTAAATTTATAATCTGCAATCCCGAGATTCTTATAATTTCATGTGATTATCGAATAATTTGTGTTTGTGAGATTATTTTCTCATCATTATCTATTTAAAATCGCGATAAAATGGATGAAGGCACGTTAATTCAATGCTACAATAAAATTTAACTTATAAGTAAATTATTTTCACATTTGATGACGTAACAGTGTTACAGGTCACGTACAGTATGCATGGTTGAATTAGACCCGTATCGCGGAGGTAATTAACACCTCTGCCCCTATAATCCATATGAAAACACTCCAATCAGGAGCTAAGGATGTATGCTTGTCAGGAGTTTATGCCTCAAGGCGTTATTTGGTCAGATATGTCATTAATTAACACTGGGAAATGAATGTTTTGACCCACTTTTAAGGGATCGCGGCACGGTTTTAAAGGGTCACGGTCAGATTAAGGGATCGCGGCATGTCTGTTTCAAAAGTTGAGGGATCGCGGCGCCGCTACGCCATTTATGGCTGGGGAAGGCCCTGACTGAATGAAGTTGCATTTAACAGAAAAGATACAAAATATTTTCTAACCAATTCCAAATTAACAGAATGAGACGTATCATATTATTCATGCGTGGTGATATGGAGTAAAGGCCCTTGACACTGGGAAATGCCGACTGGAGAAGGAAAATAACTGCCACAGGAGCTGTGGTGATAATAATTCTACAGTGAGACATAAAACTTATATAATGTTTAAACCTATTATTCTGCCAACCATTCCACTTTGAACAGTGATGTTTTCAGATTCAGAAGAATCGTCTTGGTTAGATCTGCCAAAGCCTCTTCCTCCTCTGTCCTCATCCCTGTCCGTGTCTCGATTACTTCCCCACCCTCCACGACTACTGCCACCTCCCCTACCCAGGTCTCTGTTGTCTTCTTGTTGCTCCCAACCTTCGCCCGATTGCTGGGGCCCTGTGGAACAATTATTTTGTATGGATAATGCTTAGAAATAATCTGATTTGTTTATAGGAATGGTATACTTGTTTGTCACTCACTCTTGAAGACCTTTCATCATATCAATTGGCTTCCATTTTGTCACTAGTACATTCATTCATTTCGCCATGCATATGTACAATGTATCCCTAAGCAGTTGGCTACACAATACTTATAGAGTGCAATAGTAACCCGCAATATGCAATATCCAAATACTAGTATATATATAATATAATGGGAACTGTTAACATAGAAAGCCATGGCATGCATGTCGAGCCCTATGTTGAAGTAGTCCATAGTTTTGATTTGTCCAAAACCAATGTCAATCCCATGAGATATTCATTCCTTACATACTTAATATTTTGCACATGGTAAGGAACATTCTGGTGGAGTCTGGTGAAAATCCTGAAAGAAAGGAGCGCAAATGAAAGTCGTATGCACACAGGCGAACTGACACACAAGCACCCTGACGACAATGTGATCAGGCTGAACAAAAACTACATTTTCTTGCATATCGGATAAGGTTATCCACGTTTTACATTGGTGATGGAAACCCTGATCTTATACATGGGGGAAGATAAAAGCCACGCGCTGTTATCAACAATGACATGCAAATTACCATGCAAAATATTAGTAGCTGGCGATAAGAACACGCAGAATATAAGCGATATGAAAGAAAAAGAATCAATCATGCATATCCAGTGAGGACAGGGAAATACCTCGAGTTGGAATTTCCCTATCTTCACCAGATACCCATGAAAGATTCTTATAATAATGACAAGAAGACTTTATGCTCAAACATTTATTTGATGTTGTTTTTTATAAACGTGAGATTTTTGTTGACTTAAATAGACAAGATTAAAGAAAAAGAATGCTGTTTTTATCTTACTCTCAACTGTTCTGGTTCCTCTTTCGCCTTGCTCAACAAGTTCATTAATGAGTTCCTTGGCTTTAGCTATAGCCTCAGTAGACCCAGATATCTCCACAGTTGTCTCGCCATTACTATCACTATCTCTTTGTACCTGTAATTACAATCACATGCTGTCACTATCTTTCTGTACCTGTAATTAAAATTTCATGTTACCACTATCCCTTGCTACCTGTCATTACAATCACATGCTATATCACTATCCCTTGCTACCTGTCATTACAATCACATGCTATATAACTTACCCTTGCTACCTGTCATTACAATCACATGTTATATAACTATCCAGTGTGGCCTGTCATAACAAGCACATGCTATATCACTATCTCTTGCTACCTGTCATTACAATCACATGCTATATCACTATCCCTTGTTACCTGTATCTACAATCACATGCTATATCACTATCCTTTGTTCCCTGTAATTACAATCACATGCTAAATCCCTATCCCTTGTTCCCTGTAATTACAATTACATGCTAACACTATCTCTCATTACCTGCAATTATCATCGCATGCTATCACTATCCCTCATTACCTGTATTTATAATTGTGTGATATCACCATACCTTGTTACCTGTAATTATAATCCCATGTTATCACCATCCCTTGTTACCTATAATGATAATCACAAGCTATCACTATCAATTACAATCACATCACATTCTATCACTATCCATTGTCATTGCAATCACATCACAAGCTATATATCTATCCCTCGTTACCTGTTGTAACAATTACATGCTATCACTATCCCTCGTTACCTGTAATTACAATCACATGCTACCACTATCCCTCTTTACCTGTCATTACAATCACAGGATATCACCGTCCCTTTGTTCCTTTTATTACAATTACATGCTATCACTATCCCTCGTTACCTGTAATTACAATCACATGCTACCACTATCCCTCTTTACCTGTCATAACAATCACAGGATATCACCGTCCCTTTGTTCCTTTTATTATAATTACATGCTATCACTATCCCTTGTCACAGCACACATTTTACTATCTTACTACAGCTTTGACTATCCCCTTGCACCAGCAAAAATAACAAGCAACATTTAATTACCGGTAAATGGATTAATATTATTCCTGTAACTATTAAAAAGCTGCTCAATTTATATCACTGTTACATTATAATCACTTTGCTTACAGCAATATTAGTTTACATAGGACAATTTGTTAACATTTACAAGAACAGTTGATTCATTTTTTGGTTAAAATTTTACTGACATTTTATATTGGTAATGGTTGAGGGTATTTCATATGTCAGACTCATTATGACTAGATATAATTATATGCGAAGTTTTACAAAGAAATATGAAGCTTTCGGAGACAAGCTCACCTCAGCTTCTAACTAGTATTTGTTTATGATTCAGACAGAAAGAGGTGACACAGTAAAAACTGAGGAACAATTGAAGCACCAACATTGGTGCAAATGCCGGAATGCAAATTCAACATTTTAACTGAAAAATCTAAGCAACAAGAAATGTCACAGTAAGTGAAAAATGCCCCCGAAGTGACCTGTTAGTGTGACCATGACCTTGGAGCAATATGAAACTAACAGATACATTTTAAAAAAAAAAATCAAAAAAAAATAATTTGAAAATCCGTCCAGGAATGCCAGAGCTATTGACCGGACACGATTTGACCTTTGACCTATGTGTGACCTTGAAGCCACGGACATGGATTTTGTGCGCGACGCATCATGTTGTTGTGGTGAGCACTTGTGCCAAGTTAATTCAAAATCCTCAAGAAATGCCAGTTATTGACCGGACATGATTTGACCTTTGACCTCTAAGTGTGACCTTGACCTTAGAGCGACGGAACTGGATTTTGTGCGCGACATGTTGTCTGGTTGTGCTGAGCACTTATGCCAAGTTATTTGAATATCCGTCCAGGAATGCCAGAGTTACTGACTGGACACAATTTGACCTTTGACCTCTAAATGTGACCTTGACCTTGGAGCCACGGACCTGGGTTTGGTGCTTGGCATGTCGTCTAGTTGTGGTGAGCAATTGTGCCAAGTTATTTGAAAATCTGTCCATGAATGTCAAAGTTATTAACCGGACACGAAAGCACTTTGTTTTGACCTTTGACCTCCAAGTGTGACCTTGACGCCACAGACCTGGATTTTGTGCGCGACACGTCGTCTTGTTGTGGTGGGCAATTGTGCGAAGTTATTTGAAAATCCATCCATTATTGTCAGAGTTATGAAGCGGACACTATTGTACAGACGAACGGACAACATTTGACCTCTAAGTGTGACCTTGACCTTGGAGCCACGGACCTGGACTTTGTGCGCGACACGTCGTCTTGTTGTGGTGAGCAATTGTGCGAAGTTATTTGAAAATCCGTCCAATATTGTCAGAGTTATGAAGCGGACACGATTGTACAGACGAACGGGGACGAATGGGGACGAACAGTCACGAACAGACAGACATTGCGACTACTATATGCCACCCTTCGAGGGCATAAAAAGAGGGGATAACTCAGGTAAAATACATGACAAGAGTTATGATTTTTATCATATAACATTGTGTAATGATAATAAACATGTGTGCTAAGTTTCAAAGCTTTCCAACATATGATTTATGAGATATGAGTCGACGGACAGACAGACGGAAACCGGCTAACTATATAAGCCTGGATCTGCTACGCAATCTGGCTAAAAGATGAAGATTAGAAATCTATGTATCTGTTTATAACGTTACATGTACGTTAGTTCGGTATAAAGTTAGGTAGTAAGCAGATTTCATCTTAAGTTCACGTTCACCTGGACCTTTTACTTTCTGACTTGAAAATGCATAATGTAGGCATCCTAGCAACTACCTCGTAGAAACCTACAAGGTTAAATGATGTTTTTCTACGTATTATGCAGAACTGTAGTTAAGGTCAAGTTTATATACTGACCCACAAGAAATGGCTCTGGTCAAATGGATAATACTTACAAAGAAAGTATGTATGGATGTCGTTCAAATGTTGCTTTTGACAATCTTTTGTCATTATCAAGATGGTGTCTATTTGTAGCAGTGAGGTGAGCTCTAAGCCCAACTTGAGTGCTGCCACACTGGAATTCCATGCTGTAAACACGACATGATACCCCACCCAGTCACATTATACTGACACCAGGTCGACCAGTCGTAGCATTACCCTTTATATGACGATACCCCACCCAGTCACATTATACTGACACCAGGCCGCCAGTCGTAGCACTACCCTTTATATGACGATACCCCACCCAGTCACATTATACAGACACCAGGTCGACCAGTCGTAGCACTACCCTTTATATGACGATACCCCATCCAGTCACATTATACTGACACCAGGTCGCCCAGTCGTAGCACTACCCTTTATATGACGATACCCCACCCAGTCACATTATACTGACACCAGGTCGCCCAGTCTTAGTACTACCTTTATATGACGATACCCCATCAAGTCACATTATACAGACACCAGGTCGACCAGTCGTAGCACTACCCTTTATATGACGATACCCCACCCAGTCACATTATACTGACACCAGGTCGCCCAGTCGTAGTACTACCTTTATATGACGATACCCCACCAAGTCACATTATACTGACACCAAGTCGACCAGTCGTAGAACTACCCTTTATATGCTGGGCATCAAGCAAGAGAGATACTAGTACCATTTTCATGAAGTCTTTGGTATGGCACGGCTGGGGATTGAATCCACAACCTTCCACATGGCAGGCAATGCTCAATCATTATACAACTGCTGTCATGAAGAAAAGGCAATGATAAACCTCCAATATTGTCCTCAAACCATTTTTTAGGAACCTTAACTCTAACGTTTAAGTTCACAGTGATCATGTGATATAAACTATCAGAAGCCTTCAAGGCATTTGTAAAACTCTATCTCCCAGTGACCTTGACCTACAGACTCAAAACTCAATCTTTGCGTCACATTTTTGATGGTTGCTCAGAAGGACAGCGTCTTTACTATATCCCCTCCACAGGGCGAGCCGGGATAAAAAAAATAATCTGCCTATCAACTCTATTTCAAGCATGTAACCTGAAACACATCTAAGCCATGCTGAAGCCTTGTCCCGGGGACCCAGGGTGAACAAATAAAACATGAATGTGTTATGGACATATCTGAAGTACAATGTACCTTTATCCTTGCTCCACTTTCTTCTGTAAGTTCTCTTATCTTTGATCCTCCTTTACCTTTTAAAAGAAAATACAAAATAACTGTTCTAAACAAAACAAACAAAACATACCACAACTATTAAACTTTCATACTTCTAAATACTAAAACACTGAATGAATTTGCATTTAATAGAAAAGATACAAAATATTTACTAACCAATTCCAAATTAACAGAATCAGACATTATCATTTTATTCATTCGTGGTGATATGGAGTAAAGGCCCTAGACACTGGGATATGCCGAGTGGAGAAGGAAAATAACTGCCACAGCAGCTGTGGTGATAATAATTCTACAGTGAGACACAAAATATATATAATGTTTAAACCTATTATTCTGCCAACCATTCCACTTTGAACAGTGATGTTTTCAGATTCAGAAGAATCGTCTTGGTTAGATCTGCCAAAGCCTCTTCCTCCTCTGTCCTCATCCCTGTCCGTGTCTTGATTACTTCCCCACCCTCCACGACTACTGCCACCTCCCCTACCCAGGTCTCTGCTGTCTTCTTGTTGCTCCCAACCTTCGCCCGATTGCTGGGGCCCTGTGGAACAATTATTTTATATGGATAATGCTTAGAAATAATCTGACTGGTTTATAGGAATGGTATCATACTTGTTTGTCACTCACTCTTGAAGACCTTTCATCATATCAATTGGCTTCCATTTTGTCACTAGTACATTCATTCATTTCGCCATGCATATGTACAATGTATCCCTAAGCAGTTGGCTACACAATACTTATAGAGTGCAATAGTAACCCGCAATATGCAATATCCAAATACTAGTATATATAAAATATAATGGGAACTGTTAACATAGAAAGCCATGGCCTGCATGTTGAGCCCTATGGTGAAATAGTCCAGAATTTTGATTTGTCCAAAACCAATGTCAATCTCATGAGATATTCATTCCTTACATACTTAATATTTTGGTGAAAATTCTGCAAGAAAGGAGCACAAATGAAAGTCTTATGCACGCAGACAAACTGACACACAAACACCCTGACGACAATGTGATCACTAGTCGAGATCTGTAAACGGGCTCAACAAAAACTACATTTTCTTGCATATCGGATAAGGTTATCCACGTTTTACATTGGTGATGAAAAGCCTGATCTTATACATGGGGGAAGATAAAAGTCACACGCCGATATCAACAACGACAGTAGCATGATGTCATTGTGTAAATAAACATGCAAAATATTAGTGACTGGCTACGAGAACGCGCAGAATATAAGCAAAGAATCAATCATGCATATCCAGTGAAGACAGGGTAATACCTCGAGTTGGAATTTCCCTATCTTTACCAGATACCCATGAAAGATTCTTATAATAATGACAAGAAACCTAAAAGTTATGCTCAAACATTTTTATTTTTTTTTTTTTTATTTTTTATAAATGTGAGATTTTTGTTGACTTAAATAGACAAGATTTAAAATAAAAAATCTATTCTTATCTTACTCTCAAATGTTCTGGGTCCTCTTTCGCCTTGATCAACAAGTTCAGTAATGAGCTCCTTGGCTTTGGCTATAGCCTCAGTTGACCCAGATATCTCCACAGTTGTCTCACCGTTACTATCACTATCTCTTTGTACCTGTAATTACAATCACAGGCTGTCAATATCTATCTGTACCTGTAATTAAAATTTCATGTTACCACTATCCATTGCTATACCTGTCATTACAATCACATGCTATATCACTATCCCTTGCTACCTGTCATTACAATCACATGCTATATCACTATCCCTTGCTACCTGTCATTACAATCACATGCTATATCACTATCCCTTGCTACCTGTCATTACAATCACATGCTATATCACTATCCCTTGCTACCTGTCATTACAATCACATGCTATATCACTATCCCTTGCAACCTGTCATTACAATCACATGCTATATCACTATCCCTTGCTATACCTGTCATTACAATCACATGCTATATCACTATCCCTTGCTACCTGTCATTACAATCACATGCTATATCACTATCCCTTGCAACCTGTCATTACAATCACATGCTATATCACTATCCATTGCTATACCTGTCATTACAATCACATGCTATATCACTATCCCTTGCTACCTGTCATTACAATCACATGCTATATCACTATCCCTTGCTACCTGTCATTACAATCACATGCTATATCACTATCCCTTGCTACCTGTCATTACAATCACATGCTATATCACTATCCCTTGCAACCTGTCATTACAATCACATGCTATATCACTATCCCTTGCTACTTGTCATTACAATCACATGCTATATCACTATCCCTCTGTACCAGTAATTACAATTGCATGCCATCACTATCACTTAGTACCTGTTATTACAACCAACATTTCAGTATAACCAACATTTCAGTCCAACTGACAGTTGTGACCATGTCACGCTGGATGTTTTACTTTCCTTTGAGGTATGGAACTGATTCTTGCATACTACAAATTTTCTCACCATGCTGAACATTTGTGTAGATTTATTTTTTTAATAAATATAGAGAGGGGCGCAACGTAGCTATAGGTGTAGAATTGATAAACCAAAACAACACAGAAATAGGGGAGCATAAGATAGCTTTGTGTAAGAAATGACTAAAACAACACAGCCGGTTTTCAAACGTGTCCAAGCTTTCACTTATCAACAATATGGCCAAATTTGGTTAGATCAGGTGCCAAAGTGTTCTCAAGGCAGAATATGACATTTTTCAATAAATCTAGGGCCATAACTCTGGCATTAATGGTCTGATATAGCAGGTTTCTAGATGGTTTCAGTTGAACCTGGTAAGTCTTATGGGGGAAGATTGCTATCACTTTTCTGTAGATGGAGAGCGGCTACGGGTTTTACACTGGCCAATGTATGATACACGATCAGACTGAACACGGACACGGTAGCTGGGCTGACCCATTGTCGGTCCAGGCTACTTGTGTGTAGTGGGCTGAAGCATGATGAATGAGTCAACACTAGAAACAGTGTTCAAAAAGTGGGAAAAACATGTTGGTAGTATGCAACTCGAAACTGATGAACGTAAAACTGTCAACCCAATTGAATTGAATGTTGTTTAACGGCTCAACACAGTATAGGTGATTTAGAGCTGCCCCAGAGATAGGGGAATGATACATAGGAATCCGGGAACCGTGCCCTACTCTTATTATCGAATAGATTCCTATGATTCTTTAACGTGCTCGGAGGATAGACCGATACACGGGACCACCCGGTTTACATCCCCATCAGACGGACGAGGCTTAGGGAAAGTGTCTTGCCAAAGAACACACCTACGAAACTCAGTGGCACCACGGAGGATTGAACCCGGGGCCTCCGATTACAAATCATCCGCGCTACCGACTGCTACCGACTGCGCCACGCCAGCCCTCCTGACAACCTAAAGGTTAATTACACGTGATCTGCTATTTCTCGAGCGGATGTCACCACAGGTCTTGGAGTACCATACACTGCAGTTATTGTAGCAAACGCCTAACTCTGCCTTTGCTACTGAAATCTTGCAGTTAGGCAAAAAAAAAAGTTTGTTTCTTGTCTTCCGACCATCCCCGTTTTTTAGGCCCCGAAAAAAGCATAAAAAAAAGGAAGCTTGTTTAAGTGTTTCAAGGTGTGAGTCAGTTTTTTATAGTGGACCACCAATATTATGTGAATTTAGTATAGTAAGGAATAATTGTTAAAAAAAAAATCTACCTACATGTACGAACTTACCTTAATATTTTGGAGAACAAGACCAGAAACAGACCTATATTTGTTTTTTGCTTTACCACAGGGAAATATGGAACAATTATGATAGCCTGGGATGCTTTCAATGTCTCCAGAAATTAATATCAATAGGACAAACGGGCTTCGTCCACTTCTATAAGGTGTAAACTTGTCGTGTAAAACTGTTTACCATACGAGATATTTACGGTAAAGGACTTTAAGAGTAGGGCAGTTTCTGTTGTATGGGATGACAGAGGATTAACTACCCGTGTGTAGTATTCTGTACATGATAACAACTACAAGTACAAGTGGGGTAACTTTCTTTATGAAGGCTGCCATCTCGGATTTACCGATCGAAGGAGGCAAGGGGTCTAGGGCAGTCACCAGCTACAAAGAGACTTAGCCAGACATATCTTTGGATAAGAGCGTGCAGGGATTATTGTGCGAGTAAACAAAGCGACTGTTAACACTCATTTCACTGTTTAACCAAAGAATTTAAGTAGAGTTTGTTTGATTTTTCAGCTTCGAAAAAAAAACGGTACTTTCTCGGTTCAGCATGCAACTCTCTCAATCTCGCAGAACTGTTAAAACAAGGGCCATAACTCCGTTACTAAATCAATCTGGCTGGTTTTCAAACTTGTCAAAACACTGACAAAGTCTGGTAAAGCTCAAATGCAAAATTAAGAAAGACAAAAGTAATGTTGAATGTGTATATAAGGGGAAGAGGAAATATGCAATATTTTTTATGGTAATGACTCAAAGAGTAAACATTTTACATTAAAGCTTTGTCCAAAACTTGTTTTTAAGAATACACATTTTATATGTAATGCAATTTTATTGCATGCGTACATTTTATAAATGCATTCACATTTGGACAAGACAAGTTCCGCAAGTTGCACCATTGTAGAGTTGTAGAGGGGCCTCTTTATGCAGGCGGTCAAAACTCGTTTTATATAATTATGTTGTTAATAACCATACCAAATTAGAACTAGAGGTTCTCTTTAGTAAAAACACATTGGCGAAAGGGCCATAAATCTGCCGAAAATTATTCAACTGAAACACGACAATGATATACGCAACCTGGCTGAGGAGAACTAGTCCAGACAAAGTTGTGTATTAAAACCTTTAAAGAGAAGCCACAACTCCAAGAAAAATCATTCAACCAGAACACAACAACAATATGCACAATTAGGCTTGGTACTGATCATCCCTGCAGTTTCGTTGAAATCTGGCCAGGGGTTCAGGAGAACTAGTCTGGACAATGTTTGTGTAATAAAACCTTTAAAGGGTCACTCTGCCAAAAATCATTCATCCGTAACGCGGCGATGATATGCACAACTAGGCCTGGTACTGGATTATCCATAAAAGTTTCGCTGATATCCGGCCCGACTAATCTGGACGAAGTTTGTCTATTAAACATTTTAAGGGCCATAACTCTGCCAAAAATCATTCAAATGGAACACGATGATGACATGCACAAATAGGCTTGATACAACCTTGCCAAGTTTCGCTGAAATATGGCAGGGGTTCAGGGAAACAAGTCCGGACAAAGATGGTGGCATATGCATTAAAACCTAGATAAAGGGCCATAACTACGCCAAAAATCTTTCAGCCGAAATACTGTGATGAAATGCACAACTTGGTTGGTACTGATCAGCCCTGCGAAGTTTCGCTGAAATTTGGCAAAGTTTGTGTACTAAAACCTGGTAAGGGTCATAACTCTGCCAAAATCATTCAACCGGAACACGGTGATGATATACACAACTAGGCTTGATACTGATCACCCCTGCAAAGTTTCGCTGAATTGGCCAAATGAAGACCCTATTGCCTACGAGGCAAAAATACAGCATTTTAAATGAAATCAAGGGCCATAATTATGATAACTCTGGTATTACGTATCTGTCCAAGCTTTCAGTGAAACTAATCTGGTAAAGTTCCGTAAAGATCTGATGAAAAATGAAAGCCCTATCACCTCAACGAGGCAAAATACAGATACAGTTAAGTCTACAGGTGAACGAAAGTATACACTTGTTCTGTAAACTATTAACTGAAATATAGTTTAAAAAGTAGTAAACAATACTAATAGTCTATATATTAACACTTTTTATATATAAAATCCTTTAATATTATGAAAAAGTATAAGGTCAACTTAAAAGTTGGCAAGGCCAAGTGACTTTTTTTAACTGGTAGACGTACAGTACAGGTCAAGTAGCCCTTGAAAATATTTTACACCCCTGATATAATGACCTTCAGTGTGACCTTGACCTTTATATTTTAGTATGGTCATGTCGATGTTGTCATGATGAGTATATATTGAAAGTTTGATGAACATGATGAAGAAATATCACGAAATGAGAAAGTTATAGCCAACGTTAAGTTTTCGTGACGGACTGACGACAAAGTCATCCCCTTTGTATCGCATTTTCTTCACAAAAAGAACAAATGAACCAAGGTTTCTTAAGAAAAAAACAACACATGCCTCCAGTGAGATTTGAACCCATGAGCCCTGGAGTTTCCAGTGTATTGAAAAAGGGCCATAACTCCGGTGTTAGGCAAAAAAGAAAATAGGTGCGTTTCCTATTGCATGCTCTAAAAAATAGGGTAGGCATTTTCTGTTCTTTTTTTCCCTTTTTTTGGAGCAAGATATTGTGAGACTCTGCATGCAATTATCTCATAAACCCCATAAGAGTTGACGATACAACTGAAAGTTTCTCTGTGATGTCAGTTTACCTCAATATATTGTGATAAATCATTGTTCATGTCAACAATAGGGTCGGTTGGGCCAACGGAAACATAGGTGTTTTGCTTTTTGGCCTTACTGGTTTTCAAACTTGTCCAAGCTTTCATTGACATCAACAATCTGGCCAAGTTTGGGAAAGATTGAATACAAAATGAAAGCGCTAGATTGTTTAATAGGCTGAAAATGGCATTTTTCAAAAATTCAAGGGCACACAACTCTGGTGTTCCAGGTCCAATATAGCTGGTTTTCAAACTTGTCCGACCTTTCATTGCTATTAACAATCTGTTAAAGTTTGGTTAAGATCGGATGAAAATCGAAGGCCCTATTGTCTTAACGAGACAAAATATAGAATTTTTAACTAAATCAACGGCCATAACTCCACTGTTACTGGTCCGATTAGGCTGGTTTTCAAAATGTCCATGCTTTCATTGACGTTAACAATCTGGTGAAGTTTAGTAAATATCGGATGAAAAATGAAGGCCCTAATGTCTTAACGAGACAAAATATAGCGTTTTTAAATCAACGGCCATAACTCCGCTGTTACTGGTCCGATCTGGCTTGTTTTCAAACTTGTCCGAGCTTTCATTGATATTAACAATCTGGTAAAGTTTGGTAAAGATCGGATGAAAAAGGAAGGCCCTATCGTCGTTAATGAGACAAAAGTTAACGACAGATGACGGACGGACAGATGACGAACGGACTGACGACGGACAACTCGGCATCCCATAAGCTCTGCTGAATATTTATTGTCAAAGTATAATGCACCTTTATCATAGCCCCACTGTCTTCTGTAAGCTCTCTTATCTTTGATCCTCCTTTACCTGTGAAAAGAAAACACAACAATTAAATGTAAAATCCTGAGATCTGATTGGTTGACATTAACAAAATTGATACTATTAATTAGCGCATTTGATTAATTGATAACCTGTTTCAAATCAACCCTTAGCCTATCAGTCATGTGACATTAAACCGTGCAAAACATGACATCACTTAGTTTTATTTTAAGGCTTTTGTTAGTAAACCGTGAGGAACAATGATATTAAATCGTCAGAAACAGGTCAACCAGTATTACAATTTTAAATGTTATATTTGTTGTTTAAGGAACAGCAACTGCAAGTTATATTGAGCTGCAAGAATATCAGGGCACTAGTCAGCTTTTACGGTACTGGAGCCAGGGCCCTCAGGAGGGGCAAATTTGGGATGTTTTCATATCAAAGGGGAATTTCTAAGAAACACAAATTAGTGTTGTTTTTTTATTATTTAAGTGGCACCAAGAATGTACCATTCCAAATTGCAAAAAGTATGCTGTTTTCCTGTATTGGAGCTGTTTAAAAATTTCTAATAATTTTATTTTTGTTTTTTTGTTTTGTCTTTTTTTAAGAAGGGAATATTTCACAGGAAAAGGAGAAACATATATATACTTTTATGGGAGGGGAAAACGAGTGCCCTGGATACATACAAATTATCGCAGAACCTTGCACTATTCTAGTCTTACATCCATATTTCAATTGGCTGTACCGTATTACCGGTAGACTTAAATGGCGAAAAGGAGTTGTACTTTAAATAGTGAAACTTTTAAATATTGGTTTTGCAAGCCCTTTCCGTACAATGATAGTCTTTTCTGTATAGTAACAAGAGGTTGAGTGAATCAGGGTTCTCTCCAGAAAATTTGTGATCATTGAATTTGATACGGGTGTGACAGTATGGGAGTGGGGGGGGTTAATTTCAATTTAAGAACCTTCTAGATCACTGCAGATCACCTTTAATTCTTTTATATATGAATACAGATCATTGAACAGAAACAAACGTAAGTTTAACAAGAGAGAAACGCCTGGTGGATTCCAAAATGTGAAAGATGAGTACCTGTGTGTTTGTGTTACCTGTGTTCTTTCGCGAAGTGGATATATATATTCGAAGTCCAAACACTGACTCGGTGTACATTCGCGTGCCACTCGATGCCACTAAACTCGGTGAATCGAGTAAAGTGTGTTTGTAACCCACACTTTACTCTTTCACGCCAAGTGAGGAATGTACAAATCGCTTACTTACGCGGAGTTTGGACGATAAAACTACTCGGAGTGGGAATCAGGTACCCGAAAAGCTCTCGGCGTAATTACGTCAAGATACTTCATGTAGACTTACGCGGAGTTTGGACAATAAAACTACTCGGAGTGGGAATCAGGTACGCAAAAAGCTCTCGGCGTAATTACGTCACGATACTTCGTGTAGACAAACTCAGAGTTCGCCGAGTCAAAACGGTGCAACTTTTTCTAATTGCAGTCATTTTAATGCATAATTATTCAATATATTTAGAAAAAATCAAAGCAGAAGACAATTTTACTTTTGTTTTGGAAAAGCGGATGTGGTAAAATTCGAATGCCCGGATTATGTATACTGGGTCACGACAGTTGTTATATGGCGGTTCCCATTCGTGGCGAATGAACATAAAATTCAATCAGTAATTATTATACCGGAAATTATAATTATATTTTTAAATAATCGTTATTTGTAACAAATTTTTACTATTCTCATGTTGATTAATACATCGATGGGTTCTTTAGTCAGAAAAAAATTGTAAAGAATTCCGAGTCATAAACCCGTTGTTAGTGCCGCCTTGTTAAAAGGTACATACATGGCCAAGGATTATGGGTATTTATGTCGGTTGAAGAAGAAATGACTTTTGGACAACAGAAACGAACACAACTTGTGATTAAATCATTAAAAGTTTGAAATATGAGCCATAATATTGAGTCCGGGAATTTGTGTTACATCACAGAAATTTCAGTTTAATCACATGTATCTGAAGAAATATCAGGGCAGGAAAAATCCACTCGTCAGCTCGTCATGACGAGTGACACCTCGTGCAGGACGAGTAAGTTTTCCTGTCTGTTCGTCCTGTTGGACGAGTGAAAAATTTGATGAGCTAATTATTTTTTTCTAGCTTAAATCACGTGTCTAGCTAGAAATACGATATTTGCGCAGTTAAAATCAAAACCGGATGTTTACCGCGATTTCGAAGTCCGGGCGAAAACAAAAGAGTATAAGACGAATTTTGATTGGCTAATAATCGAGTAACAAAATCTAGATTGGTTTACTGTATAATATTGTAAAAACGTGGGAATGTATTTTTATGTGTATTGTGTAATAAAGGCAATATAGACTAATCAGGGGTTCCACTAATTTTCAAATCAAGGAAGTTCAAACTTCCTTCATGTCAATTTTGGAAGTTCAAGGCAAAATTTAAGGAAGTTCACACTTAACGCGACATCACCGTTCGAATTATTGTTTGTGTTAATAAAATTTAAATAATTATGCATAGTTCCATGTTCTTTAATGGCGTTTTTAAAACATTTAAAGTACATAATTTATGGATATTTATTAAACTGTATTAAATTATTCATTAAATTATATTAAATAGCTTCATGTTTGCATTAAGTTTAAGTTTATTGAATTTGTCATCATCATGATTCATCAATCATCATCATCATCATACGATGGTCCTTGAAATCATTGTGCTTGACTACAGTTGACTTCTGTAGATTGACAGTCCCTTCCTTTAATAGTGAATGAATTTTGGCAATTTTTAGCTCGACACACTTTGCAAAACATACGCTTAGAGTCAGAATTAAACTCGAGCCAATCAAACTGGCGGAGCCAGGCTTATTGAAACACTTTTTGTCTAGTATCCACCTTAGGTTTTTTAGCTGGCAGCTGTATTTCACGAGCTTACAGTCGGCGCGGGCGCAGCATCATGTTACGTTTTTGAGTGACACAGAAATGCAATAGAGAAAGTTGCGACATTTTGACGCTTATGACGTTCTAAACTAAAGAAGACAATATTTAACCCTTTCTTAAATTTAGTCATATTTTTACTCATTTTCATAAATAAAAGATGTTCTATTATGCTTTAAAATTGCTTCTCGCCGTATACAAACAATCATATAAATCGGCAGCTAGGATTTTATTCAAAACAATTACTCGATCGGCAAACTGTTGCATCTTCATAATCAGCTAATGTCGCGTTATCCATTTGCCAATAAACAAACAAACGCATACAAATAACCTACCTTTCATAATTAGTCAATCAGTCACACATGTCGAGGTAAAAAATCGCGCTGAATGCAAACAATCGCAAACAATCCTTATAAATCGGCAGCGTAATATTTTATTTAAAACAATTACACGTTCGGTTAAGGTATCTGTAATAAACAAACAGGTGCATAAAACGAACCTGCCTTTCATTATTCATAATTAGTCAATCAGTCACAAACATCAAAGTAAAAATTTGCGCTGAATTCAAACAATCGCAAACATTCATTATAAATCGGCAGCGTAATATTTTATTTAAAATAATTAGGTGCATAAAACGAACATGCCTTTCATAATTATTCAATCAGTCACAAATAAAACGTAATCCACTTTAATCCCATTAATTAATTGCCACACTTCTTTGAACCCAGAAGCGATGTTTGTATACATAGTACTTGACACAATACACAATTAAATTTACACGCGTGGCTAACCCCATAATAAAACTGGATCCAACCGGTTTCACCTGTCGTACGCTGTCACAATAACACAGTGGGTGTTAATTTCGTCGCTTTACAACTTGACTGTGCAGTGTTTGGATGTAATTGTACGCGATGGGCGGAGCTATGTCGGTGATTTAACCAATTTGACACTGACAGCTGTACGCCCGCGGTAAAGAAAGTCGGCGTACATTGATGATTTTGGAAGTTCAGTGTACGTCTTTGATCTCAATTTTCGGCGTACAAATCAAATTTTCGGGCGTAATATACGGCCGTACGGCCATTAACGGAAGCCCTGTATAGTTTACGAGTATAAAATGGTGTTATGTTTTTATTTATAATATTAAATGAGTGTGTGTGTGTGTATCTAGTTAAGACAAAAGGGAAAAATAATAACAAACTAAAACAAGAGGGCCATGATGGCCCTATATCGCTCACCTGAGTTAATTTGAACCAATAAAAGAGGGCCAGGGCCAAGATGGCCCTAAAGCGATCACCTGAGTACTGGCACATTATCGAACTTCTTCGAAATCTTATGGTCATATACAATCTGTTTGGTTAAGGTTGTTCAAGAAATGTGGGCTCTGTTGTATATAACAACATTGATATAGACATTTTAAGACACTGAATTGAACTGAATGTTGTTTAACGGCTCATCAACACAGTATAGGTTATTAAGAGCCGCCCCAGAGAGAGGGGAAGGATACATAGAAATCCGGGAACCTGCCCTACTCTTATTATCGAATAGATTCCTATGGTTCTTTTACGTGCTCGGAGGATAGACCGATACACGGGACCGCCCGGTTTACGTTCCCATCTGACGGACGAGGCTGAGGGAAAGTGTTAAGACACTGACAAAGTTTGGTAAAGATCAAATATAAAATGAAGGTGCTAGAGAATAACACCTTGGAAAGAGCCAAATGTGACCCCAGGGCTACATGTAATATATGAGAGCTGTGTGCTTTGTGGTTTTAGAGAAGAAGATTTTTTAAGTTTTTCCCTATACAAGTCTATGTAAAACGTGACCACTGGGGCGGGGCCAAATGTGAACCCAGGGTCACCATTTGAACAAACTTGGTAAAGGACCATAAGAGTATAGTAAATGCAAAATATTAAACCTCTGGCTCTTGTAGTTCCAGAGAAGAAGTCTTTAATGTGTTTCCTATATAAGTCTATGTAAAACTGTGACCCAAGAAGTGGGGTCAAATTTTACCCCTGGGTCATCATTTGAACAAACTTGGTAGAGGACCATAATCTAATAGTAAATTCAAAATATTAAACCTCTGGCTCTTGCAGTTCCAGAGAAGAAGATTTTTTCAGTTTTTCCCTATACAAGCCTATGTAAAACTGTGACCCCCGGGGCGGGGCCAAATGTGACCCCTGGGTCACCATTTGAACAAAATTGGTAGAGGACCATGAGCTTATAGCAAAAGCAAAATATTAAACCTCTGGCTCTTGCAGTTTCAGAGAAGAAGGGATTTTAAGTTGTTCCCTATTCATATCTATGTAAAACTGTGACCCCCAGGGCGGACACAAATTCGACCCCAGGGTCACCATTTGAACAAACTAAGTAGAGAACCATAAGCTGATACTACATGTAATACATGAGAGCTCAGTGCCATGTGGTTCCAGAGATGAAGATTTTTTTCAGTTTTTCCCTATACGAGCCTATGTAAAACTGTGACACCCGGGGCGGGGCCAAATGTAACTCCTGGGTCACCATTTGAACAAACTTGGTAGAGGACCATAAGCTTATAGCAAATGCAAAATATTAAACCTCTGGCTCTTGCAGTTTCAGAGAAGAAGATTTTTTAAGTTTTTCCCTATACATGTCTATGTAAAAGATGTGACGCTTGGGGAGGGGCCAAATGTAACCCCAGGGTCACCATTTGAACAAACTTTGTAAAGGACCATAAGCTTATAGTAAATGCAAAATATCAAACCTCTGGCTCTTGCAGTTTCCGAGAAGAAGATTTTTAAAAAAAAAATCCTATACAAGTCTATGTAAATCTGTGGCCCCCGGGGCGGGGAAAAATTTGACCCCAGGGTCACCATTTGAACAAACTAAGTAGAGGACCATAAGTTGATGCTACATGTAATACATGAGAGCTCTGTGCCATGTGGTTCCAGAGAAGAGGATTTTTTTTCAGTTTTTCCCTATACAAGCCTATGTAAAACTGAGACCCCCGGGGCGGGGCCAAATGTGACCCCTGGGTCACCATTTGAACAAACTTGGTAAAGGACCATAAGCTTATAGTAAATGCAAAATATCAAACCTCTGGCTCTTGCAGTTTCTAAGAAGAAGATTTAAAAAAAAAAATCCTATATAAGTCTATGTAAAACTGTGACCCCCGGGGCGGGGACAAATTTGACCCCAGGGTCACCATTTGAACAAACTTAGTAGAGGACCATAAGCTGATGCTACATATAATACATGAGACCTCTGTGCCTTGTGGTTTCAGAGAAGAAGATTTTTTAAAGTTTTTTCCTATATGTCTATATGAAAAACATGCAAAATCTCAATATACAAACTTTGGACCCCTGGGGCATGGCCATTTTTGACCCCGGGGACTTCATTTGAACAAACTTGATAGTCTAGACGTTGGCGATAATTTTGAAAGAAAAACTATTGAAATCTATCCAGCGGTTCTTGAGGAGAAGATTTTTTAAAGTTTCAACCATATATGGTAATGGCGGCCATCTTGGATGTCGCGCTGACCTAATTTTAACAAATCTGAAAAGCATTCATCTAAGGATCATCCACGTGAAGTTTGGTCAAAATTAGCCAAGCGGTTTCTGAGGAGAAGTTATTTGAAGCAAAAGTTAACGACGGACGACGACGGACGACGACGGAGGACGGACGAAGAGTGATCCCAATAGCTCACCTTTGAGCCTTCGGCTCAGGTGAGCTAAAAATAAGTAAGACAATGCAAATATTTCCATATTAAGTCACAGGTATTCGGGGAGTAGCTTAGACTTACACTTAAATACTAATCAAACATTAAAAACACAAATTTAAAAAAAATGTTTTCAACATAGATATTTTTTATAGATTTTTTTTTTTCTGAAAAATTCAAGTGTAAGTCTAAGCTACTCCCCGAATACCTGTGTATTAAATTAGATACCATACAATTATCCTGTTCCTGAGTGTTGGTTTTAGTTAATAAACACATATGATATAACTTGTTTTTTGTAGGACAAGTAGATTTTTTGAAGGATGAGTAAGATTTCCAATCCACTAGTCCTACAGGACGAGTAGGCTATTAAAAAAATGTCCTGCCCTGAATATGTGATATACAGTTTTTTAAAATTTAAGAAACTTTTCAAGACAAATAACTGTCTTAATTGATATGCTGTTGACCTTTCAAGCAACTGTTTACTTCATTTAAATCATATATTTATCATCCATTTTCCAGGTGTCCATTAGTTTACGGACATTTCCATGAGGGGTTGTTCAAAATACAAACTAAATGTGATTTCTTTTTATGCAACCCATGTAGGCTTACTTGTGTGAAATAAAAACGTGGTCATTTTACCAGGGCTTGTTGCTTCTGAAAATGGACAGGCCCCGATTTGAAATGGACAGGCCCTGATTTGAAATGGACAGGCCCTGATTTAAGATGGAAAGGTCCTATATTTTTTTCTTATTGGAAATGTGTCTTATTCACTTTTATAGCACACATAAATTTTGTTACGTATGTATTAATCAAGCTCAGAACCTCCTCTGACTATATTTTTCTTTTTGCTACCACTTTATGCTCCCTGGTCAGCAGACTTATTTACCATTTCGTTTAAAATATGTTAGAATAGAATATTACATAGTAATTTATAACCAATGCAAAGGAGAGTACTAGCACTTTTGCCAAACGATAATAATCAGAGCCGACTTGGTGAAACTAGAGCTAAACTTGGAGACAAATTTTTAATCAGGTTTTATGAGACTATCAGAGCCTCCTGTGGCTATATTTTTTCTTTTTGTCACCACTTTCTCCAAGTAAGGAATTAGGAGCCTAGACTAGAATTCATTTAAAAGTAGGATTCCAGGAACTCCTTACACCTAACATAATGAATAGAAATATACTTTATATCTGTATTTATACATATACAGTATATATATTTTTCTTTTCACCAACATGTATTTGTAAAGGACAGTTTTTCTTATTTGTTTATGTAAAAAAAAAATAATAATAAAAAAAAAATAATATATATCCGAAATTATGTACCATCCGAACAACTACGACACCGCACTTTTACGGCCAGAACATTTCACAAACATTCAATCGAAATACCATCAATAACGATTTTTTTTTCATGCATTAGTGTGTTTTTAATGACAAAAACGGTATTTCTTATCACAAAGGAAAGATTGATTGATTGAATTGGATTTTATAGTCGCACCAACAGCTAAGGTCATATGGCGACTTTCCAGCTTCCATTGGTGGAGGAAGACCTCGGGTGCCCCTCCGGGCAATTTTCGTGCACGGGCGGGCACCTGGGTAGAACCACCGATGTTCCGCAAGCCAGCTGGATAGCTTCCTCACATAAAGATTCCTAGGCCCCTGAGGGATCGAACCTACAGCGGTGAGGGGCAAGTGATTTCAAGTCAGAGACGTTAACCACTCGGCCACGGACGCCCCCACAAAGGAAAGAAAACACAACCCTTATAGCAGAATAATGAGTTTTATGTCAACAATTGTCGACCTCAAAGTTGTGACAAACTGCCGACACGAAGCCAGGCAAAATATTCAAACTTCTTATTGTTTCAATGTGTGTATAACACATTTTAATTACTTTATTGCAAGTGTTTTCACAGTTTTTTGGGGATTTTTTTTTTTTTTAGACAGGCCCCACTGGCTCGTCTGCAAAATGAGACAGGCCCGGAATGGATTTCGAGGAGCCCCGGCGTCGGGCTATCCTATTTCTTGAGCACTGTTTGATAATGTCTTAAACTGGTGGTTCTGGAAAACGTTGGTTTATAATGACGTGGAAGTCCACTATCGGGTGCGAAAGTTGTCTTTTTTGTTACTTCGCAGTATTTTATATAATTACCAAATGCACAAAGCAACACCTCGGAAACATGGTATTATCAATACTATTTACGACATCAATAACTGTTTCATCTATTTTCGTGGCCCTTTTACGGTACATAGCAACATGACAGCATCAAGTATAATCGGGGTTAGACTTATCCAAAAAGATTGCGTCGGCAACAAATCTCGGCATTCACTGGTCGCTAAGAATGTATCATAATACATCCTTTAATTTAGCAAAGTGATCAGAAATGTATGAAAACCCCAGGGTTCTCCCCAGGAATCTGACGCATGTCGCGTCCGACATGCCTTCAAAAAAGCGGCTACTTTCCGACATCCCTTAATTCACCCGACATCCCTTTATTGATCTGCGGACACGCTTTAGTTTCCAGCAGTTTGTGAACCGTATTTTCACACCTCGCATCTGTTTTCACAGCTCGCGTTGTATTTTACATCCTGCATATTCGGGCTACTTATGCTGCGGACAAATTAAAGTGATTATGTACGATTGTTTGTGAAGTGGTAATCTGTTATCGCCGCGGGTGATTTATGATTCGATCGAAAAATATACTTCTTTGCGCCATTTGTGTATACATAAATTAATAAAGTCCGTTACTCGATAGCACAAAAATAATACGTAAACACAAAATATCACAGTGCGTAATGTCCAGTAAGTTTTGACTGAATGGTAACCCAGGTTAAAAAACGCTCTGTTTATGTACATTTAGCCGATTTATAAATATTTAAATTATCCTCATTAAAACTATATTTCTTTGTTCTTTAAAACGTGCGTAAAACAAAAATTAAAACAATTAAACAAACAACAAACACAAACTCAATTTTATTTTCGCCGATTGCTTGACCGCTAGCATTTGTTTTATCTCAGTGCGGTCTAATTAACCGGTAATCAATCAGAAGCCGGTAGCAATCAATTAAACAGTTAATCCAATCAAGTCATAATAGTCTCCACCCGCAAAAAGCATCATAAACTCAAAGATAATCGTAAAATTATGTAACACAATAGCAGCGATTAGGATTACACAGTGACACCATTTACAGACAGGTTATTTCCGTCTGCGCCACAAGCTGCTACAGCAGCGAATTTAATTGGTTGAGAGGCGATCAAGGTCGTCGGGCAAGGTGTCAATCACTGTTATGCTGCGCGTGCTTTTGGAAATTGGTACATGTGTATTGGATTGATGCTTGGAAGCGAATACACGCACAGGTGGTAAATTAGCTGCGTTCCGAATTGGGTCAAATTGAATTTCCATGCGTAAAAACACGTGTGTACGCGTCTATTGAGAACCCTGGTTTAGAGACAAGAAATATACTCACTCCCTGGAAATATCAAACTGCTTTCAAACAATGGAATTAATAATAGAAAAAACATATTTATCAGTGACACTGTTGTTTATAAGTACAATAAAAAGAATAATTTTGTGAGGCAATAAAAGATAGAATTATTTAAAAAAACAAAAAAAAAACACATTTAATCTTTAGGAAATAAGCTATGTGTAATAAAATACTTGTTAAAACATTTTTTTTGCTTTCTATTCCATGATTTATTTCCAAATATTATAGAAATTAAAGCACTCTCAAGCGATATAAAAGGTTCTCAAATTAAAAAAAAATCAACAGGGAGGGGGGATACCCTCCCGTACCCACCCCACTCGTCACAAAGTAATGGTCAAAAACGACATGCCTTCTAAAATTTCTGGGGAGAACCCTGAACCCTATGCAATTATTTAATTCACCAGAAATAACCTTATATTTAGTATTGACTGAAGAAAGTCGTGTCCCGTATACGTCCACTGCATATGACAACAGTCTACGGCGATAGACATGATGTATTACCCAAGAATAATATGTTTGCATAATTTAATATATATACACTTTTGAACTGGAGAACAATTTATAATAAATTAGATGAGATGCATTGTGATTACTCAAACAATTTGTGCAGTTTTTGGTGTCCTGTTACACAGTTTGTACAGGTTTTGGTGTCCTGTTACAGTTTGTACAGGTTTTGGTGTCCTGTTACACAATTTGTGTCCAGTTACATCTCACTTGGTGTCTTGTTACACCATTCTTCAACTAGGTGTTAACTGATACATATTTAAATAAATAAACGATTCAGTATTTAAACAATTCAAGTAAAGGCTACTGATTCATGTAAGTCGTCTAAATAAGTGAAAGCAACGACTGGACTTCATAAGCATGCTTTATTATATGGCGTCCACTGTCACTGTGTGTTACTAACAATAAAACTTAAAACCCACACTACTTTGTATTTAAAGCTAGAAGTATTATACCATTTCAAATATAATCATGATAATAGTTTTTGATATTGTTCTAACCTAATACAGCACAAACGCAATCTTAAAAAAAGAGAACACCACAGTGTTTGTGATGTAACGAAAATTCCCGGACTCCATATAATGGCTCATATGTATTTTTTTCGAAATTTATTCAGTGTATTTATCAGTCTTATCCACTTTGCACAGAAAAGATGCACTCGGCGTCTCATTGTTTGTACTTTTTCTGGCGATTGGCTTTTTCAAGCGCGCTGTCGGAAAACTTCCACCGAAAAGTTGTCGGAAAATTCAGATTTTTCCCCAATAATAAATCATCACACGACCTGGTGTGCACTCATGGTTAATTGGATTCTACGCGGAGTAACTCGGAGTGTGATCACAACGAGTGACTCGACAATGGTATACTTTTGCCGCGTGGATTGGCTTTTCTTCTTTTCGTTGCGGCAATATCCTTTTCACTGCTTTTTTCACTGCTTTTTTCCCTATTATGTCCCCCCTCCCCCAAACTCCATCCCCACCCACCGCAATAATATTCCTACAATGCAGGGCTTTTTTTTCCCAACAGAAAATTGGACTGTTTTTTCCCAACTATGGCAGAAATATTTCCCAATCGGAAAACAGCAGTCTCTCAGAATTTGAGAAAAAGCATGAATTCAGCAGTGTATTTTTGTCTGCTAAGTAAATTCCGACTTGGAAAAGTTAATAATTATGGTAAATAATGGATGACAATATAAATAAAGTATATTACGGGCAAAGCTCAAGCCCGACTATAGGTTACATGTATGTTCATGTATGCATGGGAATGAATATCTTAAATACTCACTTACTAACGCTACTAATTTTCATTTTCGTAGTGCGTCAAACTTGAATTTTGTCTCCAAGATGGCAGACGATGCCATTTTGAAACTTCCGGTCGCATTTTTGACCCATTTCTATCTCACGATAAAGTCACGCAGACGTGATTAACAGTTGAAAGACAAAAGTAACTTACCGGCGTTCCATTGTTAACAGAAATAATTAATTTTGAAGAATGCTTACATTTTAATGAAGGATTGCGTGTACCCAGGAGTTTTCTATATGTTTTTAAGTATTTCTAGGACTCTGAAGCGCTTTAATTTTGAAGTGTCTGTGATCGGTGTAGATCGTACGTTTCGCACGTCGGAATCGGTATAGGTCGTAAGTCTCACACGTCATAAAGAAAGTTTCCACAGCGCGTTAGCGTTCTCTACGACGTGCGGCTATTACATGTCACAGGCCTTATTCTCCGCTATTTTTATGGAAAATACGAATCAAGTGACCTTGCTGTGCAATGTTTTCGTTTAATAAACAAACAAATTAACAGCTCTGTTGCATATTTCTTGTTAGCATTTCTAAAATTCTAGGGTAAAATAATTTCTTTAAAAATGAAAAAAAAATATGTCAGGAGTTAAGTTAGCCTTCGATTTTTATGTCATTTTTGGCCATAATTATTTTTTCACTTTTCAAATCTATGTTACGCACTTGCGTAAGTGCGTATCGCTGGCTACCCCGCTGAATACACATATGTTTACCTTAATCGCAAGGTTAAAAAATGTAACAATAATGTTTTAATATGAAACAGGCACTGAGCTATGATAACGGGTCAAAGTACTTTGATG
>JAWPHD010011466.1:0-83643 GCA_037043455.1 Cyrtodaria siliqua
CATACTCATAATAAAGGTAAACTGGAGAAAAATAAAATGTAACTCATTTTCTTTAATTAAAGAGTTGTACATAGCTCTAATAAAGCTTGAACTCTTATGATTTGGCAGTGGTCTTTGTGATCCTTTGCTGTTGTTATTATCTGACTCCAGTTTAAAGTAATCATTTAAGTGTATGTCTCTGGAAATAGATAATATCCAGCATTTGTTTGAATGGGATTTTCCATGTAAGTTCAAAACAAGGATGGCCATAAGTACAAACAGGGCTGGCCACAAGTACAAACAGGGCTGGCCACAAGTACAAACAGGGCTGACCATAAGTACAAACAGGGCTGACCACAAGTACAAACAGGGCTGACCACAAGTACAAACAGAGCTGACCACGTACAAACAGGAATGATCACAAGTACAAACAGGGCTGACCACAAGTACAAAACAGGGCTGACCACAAGTACAAACAGGGCTGACAACAAGTACAAAACATGAATGACCTTAAGTACAAAACAGGGCTGACTGAAGAACAAATGGGCCTGACCATAAATGCAAACTGGCTGACCATAAGTACAAATAGGGCTGGCCATGAGTACAAACAGGGCTGACCATACTGTACAAATAGGGCTGGCCATGAACACCAACAGGGCTGATCGTATGCACAAACTGGACTGTCCATAAGTACAAATAGTGCTGACCTTAAGTACAAACAGGGCTGACCGCAAGTAAAAAACGGGGCTGACTGTAAGTACAAACAGGGCTGGTCAGCATTCCCATTCAATGAACATGTTGTAAAACACTTATTTCATTGGCTGGCACTTATAACAGTAAACCTTAAAAGGCATATCGGGGAGTAAGTCTTAGTATTGTAACATTGTTTTTCATTTGCCTTTAAGGTTGCATAACTAATTTAATATGTCTGTATGATTAATCCCCTACCATAGCAGAATCATCATCTTGTGACCAGATCATCATCATCATCATCATCAGTGTCAGCTGAATCATTGTCAGAAGGAGTAAGAAAAGCTTTAATGGATGATTCCTAGTCTTTAATAAAAGCAAAAACAAATCAGAGAATTATGGTCCACCTCATGATAGGAACTGCTAATGTAAAAATCAGTTGATTTGTGGTAAAAACCTCAGCTTGCAAAGAAGAATTTTGTCCTACCAGCATAATGGCATCACAACAATTTCCATCTGGAAAAAAAAAAAAAATCCAAGGGCCATAACTCCGGCATTATAGGTGCAATCTGACTTGGACGAGATATTATTGACATAAACATTGTTCCCATGTTTCATCAAGAGTGGATTATAAATGTAAGTTACTGAGTGGAAACCGCAAAAATCATCAAATTTTAAAAGTCGAATAGTCGTAACTGGCGTCAATCTGGCTGGTTATCAAACTTGGCCAATATATTGTGCCGATAAACGTTGACCCCAAGTTTCAACAACATCCATTGGATTATATAAGTTAAAGGAAACTGCAAAAATTTCAATTTTCAAAAATCCAAGTCCATAACTCTGGAATTATAGGTGTGACCTGCCCTTTATAGGACTTGACCTAAATATTATGGTCATAAACATTGTCCTTATGTTCAATCAAGATCATATTTCATCACATAACGTCCCTTGTTAGCAGTGTCGAACACCCATTTAATATTCTATTGTATGACACACACGTGTCATACAACCTGGAACGATTTTGATTGGTTCAGTTATACTTGTAAAACTATGCAGGTTTATTAACTGAAACTATTTTATTTATTACAAATTCACCCAGATCTGAGTCATAAACTTATTATTTGTGACAGCTTATAAAAATAATGCATGTTATACAAAACATTGTTGTTGGTTTGTTAAAAAGTTGGCGTAAACTGCTATTTGTAAAGAGGAAAACACAAACTCTTTTATACGCAACGTTATGTGTGAGACGCGACATTACGACGTGACATATTTTATGACGTTTTGGCGCTAAAGTGTGTCTGACGTCTTGGCGGTTCTATGTCCATCTGAATTAATTTTTACTAATTTGATTGCAATGTTATGTGATAAAAAGTATCTTAAACTCGTTCCCATTCCATAAAAGATTTATGAAACTCGTTATGAATTATTTTTAATTTTAACTCTCCAAAAGGCTCGTTAAAATTAAAATAATTCATAACTCGTTTCATAAATCTTATATGAAATGGGAACTCGTTTAAGATCCTCTATATAGATATTGAAGTTATTGGTCGGAAACAAAAGTGGTAACAGACTGACAGAAAAACGTACTGACCGACGGAAATGCAAATTCAATGTTTATCCAACTTTGACGGTGAACAGCTGCAATAAAGTAAGTAAACTTGTTGAGATTTTTTGGAATGCAGTTAATTTGATTACCATTATTGCTCATAATTGCATTGTAAAATTCTACTAAATATTATGAAAACGAATGCTGCCAATAACCTGTTTAATTACTGCAATTGTTAGCCTGCTCTGCGAATTAGGAACATATATAAGATGTCATTACAAGAATTACCAGAACAATTGTTGTCTAGTATGACTCGTGATGTACAGCCAATTAGCATATCATGGTTTGATTATTGATACAAACACAGCAATGTTGAAACAATCTTTAATATTAGGTTGGATAAAAAAGGTGTTGCTATGATATCTATTTCAAAGATAATAAAAAGAAGGTTATATATACTAAAGGAAAAAAGAAACACAACTCCAGAATTTATGGTATATAATTTATATACTGCACACTTAATTCCATGTAATTCTACAGCTTTAAGTTAGAGATTAAGGACAAAGCTGTGCTGTTGTAGACTGTTTAATCACAGTACACTTTGTAACACGAAATTCATAAATGTTGAAGTTCCGCTTTGAAAATTTGTGCCATTTCAGTACTGTAAAGTCTCAGATTGCAAAATTTTACATCCTAAGTTTGCTCACCTGCTTGAGCCAAACGCGTATTCTATCAATAATGAGACTTTGTGTGTTATGTGTTGTTTTAGAAATTCGAATTACAGCAGCATATTATACATACAATATATAGCGAAAATTCCCGAGTTTCGATTCTTTTTTCCTTTAGTATATTTAGAGCATTTTCTGTAAATAGTAATTCTTGAAGATTTAATGATAGGAAGTGGAGATAGTTCTGGTATGTGATGGCAGAACAAAACCCAAACTGGTGTTCTGTGAAATATTTCTGGAACAATATGAAATTATTTTTACAGGTAGATAAAATTAGTGTTGGGAATCGGCTGAAAATTCATGATCGATCATCAGAATATTTAAATGACCGATGATCGATCATTAATTGTTTAAACATGGCTGCTATAAAAGACAATTGTAAGCCTTTTTCTATACTATAATGAAGAAAAGAATCACATTTTAACTATGTTTTGGTAATAAAGGAACTGAATGAAACTGACCAACATGTATTTTAAAAAATAAGTTGTGTTAACTCATTTTATTTTCTTGTATATTTTAATACAAGAGAATGAAATAGCCATAATTTTCAACAACCGAGTGATTCGTCGATCATGAAAAAATGTAATCGATTAATCAGATCAAAGGCATAACTGATCGATGGTCGATCAAATCGATTAATCGGAACAACACTAGATAACGCTAGATAAAATTATCTAGGTTTGGGGGAAAAAGGTTTTCCGCTCTTATGAAATAATTATATTTTATTTTTATGATTGTTTTTTGTGGTTGTGATGTGTTTGACAGGCTTAGAAAAACCTTCCTGGACAAATATCTAACTTTAATTAGGTGATTATTCCACAATCATTGGGCTTTTTTTAGGCTGAATGATTGTGACAGTTATTAACACCTTTAACCCTGGTGCAGAAAAGCATCAGCCAAAATGGTGGATGTCTTCAAAGTTAATATGATAAAGAAAATCTTTGGATGGTTCCTGAAATGGTACAGAAATGCTTTGATATATATACGTATTTTGAAAGCGATTTGAAAATCTTGTTATTCATCAGTTGATCAGAGAAAAGGAAGAAAAGCACACACACAAAAATGGGGACTTCATTCATTATTATTACAGATAAATTATCTCTAAATATATAAGGCATACACTAACCTGGAGGTAAGGGAACTAGGAAACTGGTGGGATCTCTGTTCAGATAAACCCCGGGGCAATGAATGTAAATTCCAAGTAGGGTTACCGGTACCCAAAAACTTCATAGTAATTACCTTAATTTACTTGTTTATTTTAGATAACTTTAAAAGAAGCATACAATAAAGGCTTCCAGATAGGAAACTGGAAACTTTGGCATATATCATACGCTTTGTATTTTCAGATAAACCCCAACAGTAAGGCGTACAATGAAGGCTTCCCTATAAGGAACTGGGAACTAGGTTAATAATGTCTCTCACAAATATCATACTCCTTGCATTTTCAGATAAACCCCAACAGTAAGGCGTACAATGAAGGCGAACTCTGGGAAATAGGTTAATAATGTCTGACTTATACTCTTTGTATTTTTAGATAAACCCCAACAGGAAGGCGTACAATGAAGGCTAACTCTGAGAACTAGGTTAATAATGTCTGACTTATATACTCCTTGTATTTTCAGATAAACCCCAACAGTAAAGCGTACAATGAAGGCATCCAAGTAGGGGATTATGTGGAGAGTGTAAACGGTCAGAAGACCAAGGGACTGGAACACCAGGATGCTCAGAAACTCGTCAAGGCGGCCACAGACGAACTCATCCTAGAATTAACCAGGTATGCGTTAGGATGTACCTACACGTCAGATGGGAATGTTAACATGGTGGTCCCACATATTGGGGTCTATTTTTTGGGCAGAGAAATCTATTCTATATTATGGGTAGGTTCCTCTGTATCTCCTTAACCTCACTCTGGGAGAGGCTCTAAATAACCTACACATTGTGTTGACGAGTCATTCTCCAGATTAAGGCTGTTCTCACTTATAGAGAGCAAATATTATGTTAATTTCTTCGATTTCATCATAAAAAATCCCACATTGTTCATTGTTTCCTTTGTTGTATATTTTTCAAAATCTCTGCAAAGGCAATACTTGCAATGAAGGTTTCTTATTATCTTACTGAGCACAGGTGTTATGGTGTTTTCATCACGACATGGAGGCCATATGTCTGACTGTAAACATCTAGAATACTTTTTCAGGAACAGTTTGTTATTCTACAAGACATGTTGTAAAGCCCTCTGCACCTTCCTTTGTTTGCAGACTTATAATGTGCAGGACGTTGTCTGTTATATCTTGATATAAGAATAACTGACATATCTAGTCGGTACTTTATTAATTTTGTACCATCAGAGGAGGCGGTACTATTAATCTTAGCATTAAATGCCTATTATTGGAATATATGTGTTTTTTTCAGGGTTGGATCAAAGCCCAATGGAACAATGAACGGGGATATACATAATCACATAGATCATGAGTTGGAGATACTAAACTCAGGTAGGTCAAGGTCATGACTTTGCTTGACTCAGGTAGGTCAAGGTCATCACTTCATGGGTATTCACTATGGAAAGAAGACCAACGAGTGTGGATTTAGCCTTAAAAAATTGTGTGGATTTGTGTTGATTCCAGCCTTCATAATTGTGTGGATTTTATAAGTTTTGTGTGAATTAATTGGGTGATTTCTTGCTTTCATCATTTTAATATTTTTTTATAAATTCATAATTTGCTCTGATAATTGGTATAAATATTAGATCAGGTTTTAAAGCATAATTAGGCAGTATTTATGACTTCATTGTACATCTCTAAACATTCTATAGGCCTGGTCAGTTTGTTCTCGAAGTATAGCTTTACTATCCAAACTTACTGATGCCATTTTTGTCCATAGTCCTTTTTCCGATTAAATACTTCTCAGTGGAACTGCATGATGGATTTCAGTGAAACTTGTCCACAGTGTTCCCTGGATGGTCACTGCTAATCTGCAAGACAGCCAACATTATTAAAAATAAACAAAGAATAATCCAGGGAATACAAAAAAAGTTAAAACCACTATTTCCTACCCATAATTTTACACAAAAATTCACAGAGCAATACTTGTTTTTTGTCGCTAAATAGTATTTTGTATTGCCGCTGGCTACTTTAAATAGCAAACAAAGGATGTTTAAAACTAACAACCCACGCAATATCAGTAAAAAACTTAAGGCACTCTTTGACAGCTCATTTGAACAGTACAGAGCCGATACAGATTTTAAAAATATCACTTGAAACCACTTACAGATTTGTAATTGCTGATCACATTTTTTCTCAACTTTTTTGAAATGCAAATAGTTTGAATTGAACATAATTAAGGCCAATCATTGCCGTATTGAGCCCAAGCGTTCATGTTCAAATATCGCACAAAAGTTTGAACTGGAGTTAGTTATCGACACAGAAAATATAAAGCAAGAGATACTCTTGGACTGGATTTGAACGATTTCTTATTCATTTCACAGGTAAAATATTTTCACAGTTTTTCGGATAAATGTGAAATTTATGCGTAAGTTTATTTAGGCATGCTATTACATTACGTGGTCCAGCATTAATGCCATTACGTGATGGGAAAGCTTACATTAGCAGGATTTTATAAAGGATATTTCGCCAATAAAACATGTTCAAAAACATTTTTTAGTGAAAAAATACGATAACCTGTTTAAAATTACCTATGAAATGTTTTAATTTTACAATATGCAAACTTTTTAAGCCGAATTAAGGTTTAATTTCATACCCAAGCCAACCCTGTTTTTGCTTGTTGGAGAAGGGGTTGGATGGGTATAAAAGTTAATACTCGGACCACGTAATGAGTTCCTTTAGAATCTTCAAAGAATCTAGACTAAATGGTAATTTTGACAAAGGATATCATCCTTTGTGTCAAATTTGCTTTAGTAATCATTTTGTCTGTACATTGGTCAGGGTTGAAATTTTAAATGCCTTCTAACTTTTTTTACCTTAAATGTCTTTATGAATATCTTGATTTATACACATAGTTATAATGCAGTCAGTTATTACTTGAAATTGATATTTACAACATATTCTATAATCATTTAAAATTGAGTGTAACTGCATGACAAAATATTCTTATTTTAGAGCATATGTATGAGCCAGTAAAAACTCATCAAATCATGTAATTGTTATCATAAAAAAGGGAACTGTTAAATGTCTCACATGCTGCAATTATATCTATATTGTCATCTAACATGGCCAGGACTTCAGAACTATTGTAATTTAACTTATTCTTTATTTATTTCTTGTATAGTTACGATATTGTCGCATTAACTCCTCAAAATGTTGGTCGCTACACTTAACATTGACTACAAGTGGGGAATTATAGCAAAATTCAAATAACTGTCATTCTGCTTGTCAGTAATGTCAGTTCAGATTTAAAAAAAATCTTACAAAAATGAACTTTTAAATTATTTTTACACATTTAAATCAACATTTTCATTATGTGTTATGCTTAACGAAACTTTCGATTAAAATGTGCCAACAGTAGCTGCAACATTTGAAACATTTCTTTGAAGTAGAAGTTAAATCTTTTTCAAAAACTTTATGAAATACTATTATGTGAAATACAGAAAAGTTTGGCCCCCGTCAGTTCATATGCCAGTTTAAACTCAGCATTACACACCAATTGCACAAGATTTTCACTTGTAAGTAATAACCAATTCACAAAAAAATACTCTTCAGTCACTATCAGTTGCTCACAGGCGTCATAAAAAAGTTTTTTTCTGACATTTGAGTAAAATATTGCTCATCTGATTCGTCTGTATTTATATAAAAAAAAAGATTTGTATCTATGACAACTGCATAAACTGCTAAAAATATCATGCAAAATGCAAATAAAAAGATAATTTTGTTATCTTTTTTTATATCAAGTGCATCACAAACCATCACTTTCTCACAGCACTTGCCAGGGATGGGTTTTAAAACTTTAAAGTACCTATCAATTTAATACCAACCATCCAGCAGGAGATACCCAGAATGCATCAATTATCCCACTTTATGGCAATATGTCAGCTTTATTGCCGTAAAATATAGGTTTTGTATAGTTCAAACAGTTCTAAGTGAATTTTCTGCATAGTTTAATTCTCATTCAGGAAGTACATCTGCTTTGAGGATGAGCAAACTTCCTTCTTCATGAAATTGGCCGAAACATAATGCAGTTAAATAAATATTTCAAGTTTCATCTAAAACAAGTTCCCATTAAAAACTAATTTATGAAACAAGTGACCTTTATTTAAATTGAAAATGAAGTGAGTTTTCAATTAAATTTACTGCACTAGTTAAAAATGAAATGAGTTTTCAATTAAATTTAATTCAATTATGTACAATTTCAATATTTAATGGGATTACATTTACATTACGTGCTGCAAATTGCACGTGCATGATGCAGAAAGTCATATTACCAGGTAGTGCAGGTAATTCAACTGAGCATCGATACCAAATGTGCGTCTTTCGGAAAATATCAAAACTACACAGTAATAACAATTTGAACATTCATTATAGTACATGTAATATGAACATGTCTACAGACAGAACATTAAATATAATAATATGAAAAATATACACATAAACATAGAACATGTTATATATAATAATATGAAATATATACTCATAAAATATAGAACCATTTATAGATGCACATAAACATATGAACATTTTATATATAATAATAATATGAAAAATATACACATAAACATAGAACATTTTATATATAATAATATGAAATAGACGCACATAAACATAGAACATTTTATATATAATAATATGAAAAATATACACATAAACATAGAACATTTTATATATAATAATATGAAAAATATACACATAAACATAGAACATTTTATATATAATAATATGAAATAGACGCACATAAACATAGAGAACATTTTATATATAATAATATGAAATATATACACATATAGAACATTAGATATAATAATATGAAAAATGACACATTATTTTGATTAATTAATATTGCATAACCTTTATGTTAATGAACTTCATAAAAAGAATGAAATACCGTAATAATAATGAATGTACGAAATAATTGAAATGGTATATTTATTATAAGTGCTTTCTTTCTCTGTTGCATTTGTTCAGGGTGTATGCATTATAAATCAGCTTAATGATGGGGTAATTGTCCTTCCTAAGTCGGTCCACATAACATGTGCACAATGGCCTCCTGAAGAATTTGTACAAATTGCAATAATTACCATGATTCAAAGGTAATTTCCTCACCAGATTACACTGGATGATATAGGCTTTGTGAGAAAAAAAGAACGAGAAAATACAACATTGGGTTAATGACCCTGGAGTTAAAAGGGTGATAGCGTGAAACATGTAAGGCTTATTAGCTTGCTTATATTCTTTGTTAATGCCTGTTTTGTAAATAAAAGAAAAAAAACTACATCTGGAAAAACAGGAAATAGAAAACGGTATCCGAGGTCAGTATGGGAACATAATCTGTAATTATGGGTCTGGGTGCATGGAGAATGGAGTATAAAATACACATTTAGTTTGTGAACTAATCTTCCATGTGGCCCTCTAATTTACATATTTACACAGGTTTACAATATAAACAAAGGAAGAAAAAGAAAAGAAAGGTGACAAGCATTATATACATCATATACAAATACTGAAGCTAAAAAAGAAAATGTGCACATTTGATATGGTAGAAAATTTTAATGGTTCGAGATCGTTTCAATTTATGCAGGAGAAAGTGATCTAAAACATGAGGCTCTACCAGAATGAGAAAAACAGATATTTTTTTATAAGAATTTTTCATGTTGAATACAATATTTAAAGTAAAAGACATCTATGTCAAAGTATAGTAAAATAGTCATACAACTCGTAAAAGTTGTTTATTAATTAAGATACAAAATATAATTTGCTTTGAACTATTCGCATAATATATTCGCATAATCTATTCGCATAATTATTAGTTATAAATATGCAAGATATGGAGAAAAACGGAATGCTGCAAAATTACATCAGCCAAGTTTGTCATGTGTCCCTTTAAAATCCATAGTATAATTAAGGGTAGTGCATTAGTCCAGGATTTTCTATGTATCCATTTTTTCCTCCTTTTTGGAGTCTAAAATGGGAGTCTTTATTAATGCAGTGTTTCTTAAAATATTAGGTAATTATAACTAATTTAGAACGAAGAAAGGCATATGAACATATTCAAAGCAAACAACTTACGATATGAATGAATGATGAATGTATATATCAACAATGAATGAATGATGAATATATATATCAACAAAGCTGGATGATTAAGCTCTTTGACACCCAATATTAATTTCTGAACTAATAATATCTTGTACTGGTCATTTATCACCATTGATATGCAAATGAGGATGATTGACACTTGGAGCTGTCAGTGTCTGTCTGCTCTTGATATATAGGCCAAAACACAGACGGTATGCGGGCCGCCGATATATGTGATGATATATAGGCCAAAACACAGACGGTATGCGGGCCGCCGATATATGTGATGATATATAGGCCAAAACACAGACGGTATGCGGGCCGCCGATATATGTGATGATATATAGGCCAAAACACAGACGGTATGCGGGCCGCCGATATATGTGATGGTATATAGGCCAAAACACAGACGGTATGCGGGCCGCCCGATATATGTGATGATATATAGGCCAAAACACAGACGGTATGCGGGCCGCCCGATATATGTGATGATATATAGGCCAAAACACAGACGGTATGCGGGCCGCCCGATATATGTGATGGTATTATGCCAAAAGACTGACAGTATTTTGGCCGCATGGTGTTGTCAATGTGTTACTCAGTGGTCAGTGGCCCTGTGAGGTCCCCGGCTTGTCAATGTGTTACTCAGGGGTCAGTGGCACTGTGTGGTCCCCAGATTGTTAATGTACTACTCAGTGGTCATTAGCCCAGTGTGGTCAGTGTGTTACTCAGGGGTCAGTGGCACTGTGTGGTCCCCAGATTGTTAATGTACTACTCAGTGGTCATTGGCCCAGTGTGGTCCCAGGGTGGTCAGTGTGTTACTCAGGGGTCAGTGGCCCTGTGTGGTCCCTGGATTGTTAATGTACTACTCAGTGGTCATTGGCCCAGTGTGGTCCCAGGGTGGTCAGTGTGTTACTCAGGGGTCAGTGGCCCTGTGTGGTCCCTGGATTGTTAATGTACTACTCAGTGGTCATTGGCCAAGTGTGGTCCCAGTGTGGTCAGTGTGTTACTCAGGGGTCAGTGGCACTTTGTGGTCCCCGGATTGTTAATGTACTTCTCAGTGGTCATTGGCCCAGTGTGGTCCCAGGGTGATCAATGTGTTACTCACTAGTCACTTACCCTGTGTGGTCCTCAATGGTCGGTGGCACCGTGTGGTCCTCTGGTGGTCAGTGTGGTACTCAGTGGTCAGTGGCACTGTGTGGTCCTCTGGTGGTCAGTGTGGTACTCAGTGGTCAGTGGCACTGTGTGGTCCTCTGGTGGTCAGTGTGGTACTCAGTGGTCAGTGGCACTGTGTGGTCCTCTGGTGGTCAGTGTGGTACTCAGGGGTCAGTGGCACTGTGTGGTCCTCTGGTGGTCAGTGTGTTACTCAGGGGGTCAGTGTCACTGTGTGGTCCCCGGATTGTTAATGTACTACTCAGTGGTCATTGGCCCATTGTGGTCCCAGTGTGGTCAGTGTGTTACTCAGGGGTCAGTGGCACTGTGTGGTCCCCAGATTGTTAATGTACTACTCAGTGGTCATTGACCCTGTTTGGTCCCCGGATTGTTAATGGTCTCAGGGTGCCAGTATGGTCTCAGGGTGGTCAGTGTGTTACTCACTAGTCACCCAGTGTGGTACTCAGTGGTCGGTGGCACTATGTGGTCCCTGGGCAGTCATTGTGTTATTCAGTGTTCAGTGACCCTGTGTGATCCTTGGGTTGTCAGTGTGTTACTCAGGGGTCAGTGGCCCTCTGTGGTACCTGGGTTGTCAGTGTCTTACTCAGGGGTCAGTTGCCCTGTGTTGTCCCTGGGTGGTCAGTGTGGTAATCAATGGTCAGTGACCGAGTGTGCTTCCCGGGTGGTCAACATGGCAATCAGTGGTCAGTGGCCCTGTTTGGTTCCCGTGTAGTCAACGTGACAATCAGTGGTCAGTGGCCCTGTTTGGTTCCAGGGTAGTCAACGTGGCAATCAGAGGTCAGTGGCCCTGTTTGGTTCCTGGGTAGTCAATGTGGCAATCAGTGGTCCTGTGTGGTTCCTGGGTAGTCAATGTGGCAATCAGTGGTCAGTGGTCCTGTGTGGTTCCCGGGTAGTCAATGTGGCAATCAGTGGTCAGTGGCCCTGTGTGGTTCCCGGTTAGTCAATATGGCAATCAGTGGTCAGTGGCCCTGTATGGTTCCCGGGTAGTCAATGTGGCAATCAGTGGTCAGTGGCCCTGTGTGGTTCCCGGTTAGTCAATGTGAAAATCATTGGTCAGTGGCCCTGTGTGGTTCCCGGGTAGTCAATGTGGCAATCAGTGGTCAGTGGCCCTGTGTGGTTCCCGGGTGGTCAAGAGGACCAATAATTCATATGTCCCTGCCTAACTATTGTTGACTCATAGGGTTGGAGTTTCAGTAACTCTCTTTCTCTAGCGGCTTAGTTTCTGAATATTTCTCGAGGATACAGAAAGTTTATATCCCACTTGGTGCCTATCCAGCAGTGCTATAAAACGCAAATCAATTTAACCCTTAACCCGCTAAGCACGACTATAATAGCCTTTGCGTCGATTGTAAACCCAGATCGCAGGCTGATCAGGGTGTAAGATGTTTACAATGTCTGGCTGCTCATCAGTCATGTCTCAAAAACACCCCTTTGTAACATAAACGGAGTGGTCTAAATTTAAAGAAAGGACAGTCCATTAAGGCATTATACATTCATAGCGGGTTAAGGGTTTATTGTCAGTGTTGCAGGTTTCAGAATGTTGTAATTGTTGTCTCCCTTGCATCTATACTGTACAGTATAAGGATTCTCAGATACTCTGGCATTCAGGTTAATTAAACAATATTTGTTCTACATTTATTACTGACCTTGGTTGACCTTATTCAACATTCTAAAGGCAAACACTGCAGGTATTAATCTCCACTCCACAATGTGGATAAGTGGCATTTATATCTATTTTTTGGCTCTCAGTTGTGTGTGATTCTACAACATAAATGATTCATATTTTGTCTATTAACTTGGGTCATAAAAGCAGTTGCCCTGGTTACCTTCTGTCATTGGTGTGGTCTCCTATGGACTGTTTGCAGCTTCATTGTATATCTTCAGCAGTTGTCCTGGTTACCTTCTGTCATTGATGTCACATATGGACTGTTTGCAGCTTCATTGTATATCTTCAGCAGTTGCCTTGGTTACCTTCTGTCATTGGTGTGGTCTCCTATGGACTGTTTGCAGCTTCATTGTATATTTTCAGCAGTTGTCCTGGTTACCTTCTTTCATCGATGTCACCTATGGACTGTTTGAAACTTCATCGTATATCTTCAGCGGTTGTCCTGGTTACCTTCTGTAAATGATGTCACTTATTGACTGTTTGAAGCTTCATCGTATATCTTCAGCAGTTGCCCTGGTTACCTTCTTTCATCGATGTCACATATGGACTGTTTGAAGCTTCATCGTATATCTTCAGCAGTTGCCCTGGTTACCTTCTGTCGGTGATGTCACGTATGGACTGTTTGGAGCTTCATTGTATATCTACAGCAGTTGCCCTGGTTACCTTCTTTCATCGATGTCACCTGTGGACTGTTTGAAGCTTCATTGTATATCTTCAGCAGTTGCCCTGGTTACCTTCTTTCATCGATGTCACCTATGGACTGTTTGAAGCTTCATCATATATCTTCAGCAGTTGCCCTGGTTACCTTCTGTCAGTGATGTCACCTATCGACTGTTTGCAGCTTCATTGTATATCTTCAGAAGTTGCCCTGGTTACTTTCTGTCATTGATGTCACATATTGACTGTTTGAAGCTTCATCGTATATCTTCAGCAGTTGCCCTGGTTACCTTCTTTCATCGATGTCACCTATGTACTGTTTGAAGCTTCATTGTATATATTCAGCAGTTGCCCTGCAGTGTTCTCCCCAGGAATTTCCCAAGGCATGTCGTTTTTATCAGAGAAAATATGCTTCAGAGTGTATCCTTGTAGCAGACCCCTATATGTATGGGTAGTTTGTCAGAAAGACACTTGATCTATATAAGAAATGGGCTAGTGATTCTATATATTGTGTTTTAAACTTATTTAAGCTAAACAAAAATGAAATAATTAAAATGTATTACATGTCTTTTCAAAATTAAGGCATGTTGCAAAGCATTTTGGCTGTGAAGGCATGTTAAATGTGACATGCCTTAAAAGCCTGGGGAGAACACTGCCCTGGTACCTATGGACTGTTTGAAGCTTCATCGTATATCTTCAGCAGTTGCCCTGGTTACCTTCTGTCATTGATGTCACATATGGACTGTTTGAAGCTTCATCGTATATCTTCAGCAGTTGCCCTGGTTACCTTCTGTCAGTGATGTCACCTATCGACTGTTTGCAGCTTCATTGTATATCTTCAGAAGTTGCCCTGGTTACTTTCTGTCATTGATGTCACATATTGACTGTTTGAAGCTTCATCGTATATCTTCAGCAGTTGCCCTGGTTACCTTCTTTCATCGATGTCACCTATGTACTGTTTGAAGCTTCATTGTATATATTCAGCAGTTGCCCTGGTACCTATGGACTGTTTGAAGCTTCATCGTATATCTTCAGCAGTTGCCCTGGTTACCTTCTGTCATTGATGTCACATATGGACTGTTTGAAGCTTCATCGTATATCTTCAGCAGTTGCCCTGGTTACCTTCTGTCAGTGATGTCACCTATGGACTGTTTGAAGCTTCATCGTATATCTTCAGCAGTTGCCCTGGTTACCTTCTGTCATTGATGTCACATATGGACTGTTTGAAGCTTCATTGTATATCTTCAGCAGTTGTCCTGGTTACCTTCTGTCAGTGATGTCACATATGGAATGGTTGAAGCTTCATCGTATATCTTCAGCAGTTGCCCTGGTTACCTTCTGTCAGTGATGTCACCTATGGACTGTTTGAAGCTTCATTGTATATCTTCAGCAGTTGTCCTGGTTACCTTCTGTCATTGATGTCACATATGGACTGTTTGAAGCTTCATCGTATATCTTCAGCAGTTGTCCTGGTTACTTTCTGTCATTGGTGTCACATATGGACTGTTTGAAGCTTCATCGTATATCTTCAGCAGTTGCCCTGGTTACTTTCTGTCATTGGTGTCACATATGGACTGTTTGACGCTTCATCGTATATCTTCAACAGTTGCCCTGGTTACCTTCTGTCATTGATGTCACCTATGGACTGGTTGAAGCCTCATTGTATATATTCAACAGTTGCCCTGTTACCTTCTGTCATTGATTGACGTCACATCTATGGACTGTGTGAAACTTCATATACCGTATTTGGCCTATTAGTATATAGCGCCTTCTCTAATAGTAGCGCCCCCACCAATTTTAAGAAACCTTACCTTCTTCGAAAATCCAAAATTTCTTTAAAAAACACAAAATGTTCGTCTTTAGCACTGATGGATTTGATTACAGGGAGGTTTTTACTACAACACGGGCTTGGTCTATCACATAAACCTTATAGTGCTGTCATCAGTTGTACCTATTAGGCTTCAATGATGACACTCAGTATACAGTGGGGTTAAGTTTTAGTCCGTGCCCATCATAGTAAAAGAGAGTTGTATAGTAATTTTAGAGTAAACAATCGGGTAAGATATCGGATAAAATATTGAAAAAATTGAAGCTTTGCATAGTGCAGGGGCGCTACTAATAGGAGAAATACGGTATCTGCAACCTAGGTTCAGTTTTTTTTCCTGGAAATTATATCTTTTATCTATTGTAGAATAGATCATATTTATCACTTTCATTGATATATCTGTCTTAGTAATAATGGGTTCACAAAATCAATTTTGTTCCTAATTGCATTAGATTTATCTATATTAACATGTATGGCTGATTTTAGTGTTATATGCACAGAAATTGAATACACTAGACTTAAAAATAAACAACCGCTGGCCATATTCAAATAACAATATTTGGTCTGCAATTTGTAGGAACTATTTCTCCTGTGACACATAATATCACCCTTAGGTGTTTCGATGCATGGTTATTACGAAAATTATCCCCCTGTCAAAACCTTCAGCCTCGGGCTGTCTACTTAGTACTCTAAATGGTTACAATTCCCCAATTAATTGAGCATAAAATCTGTATGGACAGGTGCTTTATTAGCAGTGGATTTTATCTATTCTAGAGGCACATTTGGACATAAATTCAGACATTCAGGTATTGAAACGGCCTAATTGGGATTAAGGAATTTAAATACCCTCCTAGTGTTAATTTTATTTTTACCCTGATAAGGAAATATTGGAGTTGTTACTTTTCATCTGATAAGAATAGAATATGAAGAAGTGGTGACAGGTATACAATTACCAACTGATATAAAATTAGTTTTTAAGGATGGGAGAGGTGGTAGTGGTGGTGGTGGAGGTGGTAATGGAGTCAGTTGTTTCCAGATCAAGCTTTTGAAGGCAGGACGATTAGGCTAAAACAAAATTAATCTCTCAAGATATATAAAATCTTTAATGCATAAATCCTCTCAGAAGATGTTCATTTAAAGTAGAGACTCAGTTTAGATGATTCGTGTTTCAGTCTATTGACATTTTATAATTTTTGCTTTTCTTCTTATTAGCTCTACTGATCAGAGATCAGCAGAGCTTATGCCGTGGTGCGGCGTCCGTCGTCCGTCCGTCCGTCCGTCTGTCTGTCCGTCTGTCCGTCTGTCCGTTAACTTTTATTTGTAGCGACTACTCCTCTGAAACTACTGGATGGATATTCATAAAACTTTACAGAAATGTTGCCCATGAAGTCTAGTTGATCCTAGCAAAAATTCATGTTGATGTGAAATCCAAGATGGCCGCCAAAGCTAAAAAATAGATTTTTTAAATTCAAGTGTGTAGCGACTACTTCTTGGAAACTATAAGTGATATTGATATGGGACTTTTTCTAAAATGATCAGCATGACATGATGTTGATCCTTGTCGAAAATCGTTTTGATTTGACGTTAAACATGGCTGCCAGCGGCCATCTTTGTTTACATAGAGTTATATAATGAAAACTTGTAGCGACTACTCCTCTGAAACTACTTGACGGATTTTCATGAAACTTCTCAGGAATGTTGCTCTTGATGTCTAAATGATCCTAGCAAAATTTCAGGTCGGCCGGAAATTCAAGATGGCCGCCACGGCTAAAAATAAATTTTCAAAATACAAGTTTGTAGCGACTACTTCTTGAAAACTATAAGTGATATTGATATGGGACTTTTTCTAAAATGATCAGCATGACATGATGTTGGTCCTTATCAAAAATCGTTTGATTCGACGTTAAACGTGGCTGCCTACGGCCATCTTTGTTTACATAGAGTTATATAGTAAAAACTTGTAGCGACTACTCCTCTGAAACTACTTGACGGATTGTCATGAAACTTTACAGGAATGTTGCTCTTGATGTCTAATTGATCCTAGAAAAATTTCAGGTCGGCCGGAAATTCAAGATGGCCGTCACAGCTAAAAATAGATTTTTAAAAAATAAGTTTGTAGCGACTACTTCTTGAAAACTATAAGTGATATTGATATAGGACTTTTTCTAAAATGATCAGCATGACATGATGTTGATCCTTGTGGAAAATTATTTTGATTCGACGTTAAACATGGCTGCCAGTGGCCATCTTTGTTTACATAGAGTTATATAGTAAAAACTTGTAGCGACTACTCCTCTGAAACTACTTGACGGATTGTCATGAAACTTTACAGGAACGTTGCTCTTGATGTCTAATTGATCCTAGAAAAATTTCAGGTCGGCCGGAAATTCAAGATGGCCGTCACAGCTAAAAATAGATTTTTAAATAATAAGTTTGTAGCGACTACTTCTTGATAACTATAAGTGATATTGATATGGGACTTTTTCTAAAATGATCAGCATGACATGATGTAGATCCTTGTGGAAAATTATTTTGATTCGACGTTAAACATGGCTGCCAGTGGCCATCTTTGTTTACATAGAGTTATATAATGAAAACTTGTAGCGACTACTCCTCTGAAACTACTTGGCGGATTGTCATGAAACCTCACAGGAATGTTGCTCTTGATGTCTAATTGATTCTAGAAAAATTTCAGGTCGGCCGGAAATTCAAGATGGCCGTCACAGCTAAAAATAGATTTGTAAAAAATAAGTTTGTAGAGACTACTTCTTGAAAACTATAAGTGATATTGATATGGGACTTTTTCTAAAATGATCAGCATGACATGATGTAGATCCTTGTGGAAAATTATTTTGATTCGACGTTAAACATGGCTGCCAGTGGCCATCTTTGGTTACATAGAGTTATATAGTAAAAACTTGTAGCGACTACTTCTCTGAAACTACTTGACGGATGTTCATGAAACTTCACAGGAATGTTGCTCTTGATGTCTAGTTGATCCTAGAAAAATTTCAGGTCGGCCGGAAATTCAAGATGGCCGCCACAGCTAAAAATAGATTTAAAATAAATAAGTTTGTAGCGACTACTTCTTCAAAACAATAAGAGATATTGATATGGGACTTTTTCTAAAATGATCAGTATGACATGATGTTGGTCCTTGTCGAAAATTGTTTTGATTTGACGTTAAACATGGCTGCCAGCGGCCATTTTTGTTTACATAGAGTTATATAATGAAAACATGTAGCGACTACTTCTCTGAAACTACTTGACGGACTTTCATGAAACTTCACAGGAATGTTGTTCTTAATGTCTTATTGATCTTAGCAAAATTTCAGGTCGGCCGGAAATTCAAGATGGCCGCCACGGTTAAAAATAGATTTTCAAAAAACAAGTCTGTAGCGACTACTTCCTGAAATCAAAATCAATCAGTAGAGCTTCAAGGTCATTGACCTCTTGTTTCCCTTATCAGAGGAAATATGTTTAAAAAAATATCAAAAATTTCTCTGAGCTCAGGTATTTAGCTGATCTCATGATAGAATCATCCAAAAAAAAGTTATCTCTTCTTTGTGGGGATATCATGCAACTTACATTGGTAAAAGGGGACAAAAGACCTTCAATAAATAAATAATATTAAAAAAAAACACGAAAGAAAATCCATGAATAAAGAATTAGTGACCTTTAAGATGTGTTTATTTAATGAAACAAGTGCTAAAATAAATATCTGGCTTGGACCGGTGGATATAGCATGGTGGACTTGCAATCGGAGGACCTGGGTTTAAGCCTTATTGGCGCCTGACTGAGTCTCACTGGTTTGTTTTCGGGCAAGATACTTTCCCTTAGCCTCATCTTTTGGATAGGAACGTACACAGGGTGTTGTCTTGTTAAACAGTCTGCTATAGGAAGCTGTTCATTAGTAAGAGTAGGGCAGTTTCCCGGATTCCTGTGTATCCAAAAACTTTTCTCCGGGCCTATATAATGTCACATTGTGTGGATAAGCGGTCAAACAACATTCATAAAATTAAATATCCAAATAAAGAATCGTATAGACCAACAAAGTTCAGAAGGAAACCAGATCATTTAGTTTGTGGTTGCCATGCTCTCATCTATAAAGTATCACCTAGGTTGTCTGTTTATTCATTACTTACCATCAATTAATTGCTTCATAAATATCATCATTACTAAGCTATAACTGTGTCATAATGTTGCAATGGTCATATTACACCCATAGGGTATAATTAATTGATGGAAAGGTTTCTTGTTGTTACCGAACTGATTATGGGCAGGGACAAAACTACCATAACTCTAAACCATAAACAAGGGGGATAACGGACTACATCCCAAATGGGCAGGGGCTAAAATGCTGTAATTCTGCATCGGAATCAGATATTTAGATGCGTACTTAATGAGTGGTTTCGGGACTCTGCAACACTTTCTAGACAGCTTAAAAATGATGATGCTACATAATTGTTAAAGGGGCAAGAACAAATATTTAGTGCATCCCATTTTAATAAACATTTACACTGACACTTGCTCAGATATTTACTGTAACATAAAACTAGCACACATGCAGCCATGATATTATATAACACTAGAACATCCAACATCATATATATTTTATTTTTACATTTTTCTGTTTGGGGTGAGGTAATAATTCTTTATAAATCATTTTCAGACATGGATGTAGTAATTTGTTTGATATTATAATGAAATGTACAAGCACATCAATTATATATAGAGTTTGTATCATGTAGTTGCTATGTTAGAAATATTTGTACTGTCATTTATTGCACTAAGAAGCAGACGTAATTTCTTGCAGCCATCATAATGTCCTCTAGAATTTTACACTTGTGTTATTCATAATGCAAGAGACATTTAGTTTTACATGATTATAACTGTTCTATAGTTTGACTTGTACTAGCTACCAACATATATAGTACTTAGACATCACATTAATTTCATGCCTTTTATCATTTTTTTGCAGGTCAGTAGTTGGTCTAATTTTGTTTGCCCAGTATTTATAATGGCAAAAAGTAATAAAAGAACCTTTCATGGGTATTCGTGGGTATTCGTTGAAGATCGGGAATTCCAAATGTTCACAAGATATAACTGTTTGTCGAACAGTTATACTGAGGGTTGGAATTTCCCTGTCTTAACTGGATAACCATGACTGATTTTTTTATTCTTGCATACCGAACAAGGAAATCCGTCATTTTACCGAGGCAAGATATTTCCATCTCACCCTAGGGTCGAGATAAAAGTCACGCACGCACCAGCATCCGGTATGCAGAAATCCGTCATTTTACCGAGGCAAGATATTTCCATCTCACCCTAGGGTTGAGATAAAAAGTCACGCACGCACCAACATCCGGAAAACATGCAAAACATTAGTAGCTGGTGGTGTCAATGCACAACATGTTTCTGATATGCAAAAAAAAGAATCATGGGTATTCGGTTCAGGTAGGGAATTCCAACCCTGGTTCTGATAAAAACACTTATACCTCGGGTTGGAATTCCCTATCTTCACCAGATACCCATGAAAGATTCTTGTATTCTTACATGCCATTGACAGTTTTTGCGTTGACATCGTCAACAATCTATTTCTTGTATGTTGATTTACACAATGACATCATACAATTGTTGATTTCTTCAGCTGTTGATCTTATTGACACCAGTGTTGATGCATATGACTTTAATCATGCAACCATGTGTACAATCAGATTTTCTAGCCCATGTGTAATATGCAGATATCATTATCTGGTATGCTAGAAAAAACAATTCTGTTATTTAGATATTATGGAATTTTCCCTGTACATTGCAACATCATTTGTTACAGGGGGTTCAAGGTCAACAAAACCAATGAGTTTTGGGGGCAGTGCTGGTCACCATAGCAACAAAGCAGCTCATAGTGGTCACCAGCATCATCACCATAGTAATAGGCCGCCACCACCACCATATGGTAATTCCAGCAAACAATCATCATCTGGTTACCAAGCATCGCAACCCGGTAACATGTTACCTAGTAACCAAGGTGGTTACCATGCATCGCAACCCAGTAACATATTACCTAGTAACCAAGATGGTTACCATGCATCTCGACCTAGTTACCAAGGTAACAGAGCCACTCCAGCAGCCAGTGTGTGGTCACCAAGGGGTTTGTCATTTATCACCTGACATGCTACTCTTTTGTCGTATTTTCTTCAATATTGTGTAGCGACGAGTTTATAATATAATAACCGACATCAGTACTCTTTTCATTGTCATAATTATCTTGAACAATTTCCTAGTATTTTATCATTTCTTCATCCGTCTTAAAAGTTTTTGATCATAATAACGTGGCTAAAGCATTTCTGAAAATGTTCATCATTTAGCTTAATTCATAGTTACTTGCTTGATCGCAGTGATCAAGTAATAAACTCAGAAAGCCTTTAGGTCAAATGCAATGGAGTCATTTCAGTTTCAGCCAAATATAACAGAGTCGTCTTCAAATGCAATTTAACAATTTTCATCACTGTCAGATTTGGAATTTGCCGACATTCAGAACTATCAGAGTGAACATTTGTTTCAAGGCTTGCAAAAAACACTCAGAAAACCTGTACTGATGTCTCTGTTGTTTCATCCTTTTGCATGAATGATTCATACTAATGTATTTCTATCTCTTTCAGACTCTGTTTATTTGTTCTTGAAGCATGGATTTAGAACTTCTTGCCCCTATTTTATAATTCTGTTACTGTTACCTGCATGGTTTGAAGTGATGTTCTTTAATAAATATTGTATAATTTTATATGCTTACATGACAATTAACCTTCGTATAAACTGTCCTGGAAAGAAATTGTTGACAGGAATATGACAGTCCAAGAAATATTAAATCAAAAGCTTTAGATCTACAAATATTTGTTCTTTCAATCATATATATATAATTACGTGATGTAATGAGGAAATAAAGGCATTTGAATTTACATAACTATTCTCGTTTGGACAGACCAACTCATTAGAACAGAAAGTTTCAAAAACAAACGAGATATATTTAAATATGCCAAAGTTGTCTGCCTGAACCATAGAAACAACAGGTACAAAAACTAGTCATGTAACTTGGCATGATGATACAAACGTGTTATGTGGTACATATACTCGTCTTAAAATAGATCTCACTCGCAGACTTTCAGGTAGAGTAATTAACCAAGGTTGAACCTCTATTTTATATACCATCATCAGAACTGTTACACTACAATGTTGAAGTGTGCACATCGAAAATAGCATTACCCTTGAAACAAAGCCAGTAACATAATGAAGATACATTTTTTTTGTTACAAGTTGCTTTTATGTTACGGTAATTGCGTTCTTTACAGATTATTAGAGGGGCATGCAGTCTGTTCTTCTCTCCGAAAATAAGAATATTTATTTATGCATTAGTGTAAATAACATTTTTTTTTTTTTTTTCTTTTTTGAAAAACCTTAACAAATAATAAAATGCAATAAGATAAATATAAAAGATTGTTGTATATACTTTCTAGTTTGTATGCCAGCAATCATAGGACATTATTCATTAAATATTGCTATACCTTTTTTTTGATTCTTCATATTTTTTATTTTTTTTATCAAACTTGGTATTCTGTTTGCCAATAACAAGTTATACTATCTGTAGAATAATATTCCTTGAGGTACACTGTCTATAGATACATGTTCCTGGGGTACACTGTCTATAGATACATGTTCCTGGGGTATACTGTCTATAGATACACGTTCCTGGGGTACACTGTCTATAGATACATGTTCCTGGGGTATACTGTCTATACATATTCCTGGGTACACTGTCTATAGATACATGTTCCTGGGGTATACTGTCTATAGATACATGTTTCTGGGGTACACTGTCTATAGATACATGTTCCTGTGGTACACTGTCTATAGATACATGTTCCTGGGGGTATACTGACTATACATGTCCCTGGGGTATACTGTCTATATATACATGTTTGTGGGGTACGCTGTCTATAGATACATGTTCCTTGGGTAATTGCTGTCTATAGATAAATGTTCCTGGGGTACGCTGTCTATAGATACATGTTCCTGGGGTACACTGTCTATAGATACATGTTCCTTGGATACACAGTCTATAGATACATGTTCCTGGGGTATGCTGTCTATAGATACATGTTCCTGAGGTACACTGTCTATAGATACATGTCCCTGGGGTACACTGTCTATAGATACATGTTCCTGTGGTACACTGTCTATAGATACATGTCCCTGGGGTACACTGTCTATAGATACATGTGTCTGGGGTACACTGTCTATAGATACATGTTCCTGGGGTACACTGTCTATAGATGCATGTCCCTGGGGTACACTGTCTATAGATACATGTGTCTGGGGTACACTGTCTATAGATACATGTACCTGGAGTACACTGTCTATAGATACATTTTCCTGGGGAACACAGTCTGTAAGTATATTTTCCCTGGGGTACACTGTAGATAGATAAATGTTCCCAGGGGTACACAATATATAGATAAATATTCCCTGGGGTTGGGGTGGAGGGTCACTGTCTATAGATAAATGTTCCCTGGTGTTGGGGGTGGAGGGTCACCGTCTATAGATAAATGTTCCATGGTGTTGGGGGTGGAGGATCACCGTCTATAGATAAATGTTCAATGGTGTTGGGTGTGGAGGGTCACTGTCTATAGATAAATATTCCCTTGTGTTGGGGGTGGAGGGTCACCGTCTATAGATAAAGGTTTCCTGGTGTTTGGGGTGGAGGGTCACTGTCTATAGATAATGTTTCCTGGTGTTGGGGGTGGAGGATCACTGTCTATAGATAAATGTTCCCTGGTGTTGGGGTGGAGGGTCACTGTCTATAGATAAATGTTCCCTGGTGTTGGGGTGGAGGGTCACTGTCTATAGATAAATGTTCCTGGTGTTGGGGGTGGAGTGTCACTGTCTATAGATAAATGTTCCCTGGTGTTGGGGGTGGAGGGTCACTGTCTATAGATAAATGTTCAATGGTGTTGGGGGTGGAGGGTCACTGTCTATAGATAAATGTTCCCTGAGGGGCACTGTCTATAGATAAATGTTCCCTGGTGTTGGGGGTGGAGGGTCACTGTCTATAGATAAATGTTCCCTGGTGTTGGGGGTGGAGGGTCACTGTCTATAAATAAATGTTCCTGGTGTTGGGGGTGGAGGGTCACTGTCTATAGATAAATGTTCCATGATGTTGGGGGTGGAGGGTCACTGTCTATAGATAAATGTTCTCTGAGAGTCACTGTCTATAGATAAATGTTCCCTGGGGTCACGGCATGGTCACTGTCTATAGATAAATGTTCCCTGGGGTCAGGGCATGGTCAGTGTCTATAGATAAATGTTCCCTGGTGTTGGGGTGGAGGGTCACTGACTATAGATAAATGTTCCATGGTGTTGGGGGTGGAGGGTCACTGTCTATAGATAAATGTTCCCTGAGGGTCACTGTCTATAGATAAATGTTCCCTGGGGTCAAGGCATGGTCACTGTCTATAGATAAATGTTCCCTGGGGTCAGGGCATGGTCAGTGTCTATAGATAAATGTTCCCTTGTGTTGGGGGTGGAGGGTCACTGTCTATAGATAAATGTTCCATGGTGTTGGGGGTGGAGGGTCACTGTCTATAGATAAATGTTCCTTGAAGGTCACTGTCTATAGATAAATGTTCCCAGGGGTCAGTGCATGGTCAATGTCTATAGATAAATATTCCCTTGGGTGTGTGTGAGTTCACTGCTCATAGATAAATGTTCCCTAGTGGTGGTGGGGGGATGTGAGGCATTGGATTATAAGAAAAACTGCGTATGCTTTCTTTCCTTTATGACAATTAATGATGTCATACCAGTTATAACAAAAACTCTTCTTATACTCTATTCTTAAATCACTATAAACTGATAGCTTTCAGTTTGTTCCTTTTTCATATGTAACTTGTGAGTGTTATTATAAAGTGTGCCATATTAATAATTACTACTGGTGAGTATTGGATAAGGAATAGAGTATAAGAAGAGTTTTTGTTATAACTGGTATGACATCATTAATTGTCATAAAGGAAAGAAAGCATACGCAGTTTTTCTTATAATCCAATGCTTATCAATGAGGGCACGGTCAGGGAACTTGTAATATAGCACTATTACAAGTTCCCTTGCTGGGCCCCGAATAAGATAAACAAAGCATCAAGCCATTTGAGGTCAGTCCTTCACTAGGCGTGATTCGAGGGATGAGAAAGGGAATATACATTATATGTGTTGCTGGTGTTTGGGTGTGTGGGTGATAGAAGATAATAAAAAAATAAAATAAAAAAAAATTAAAAAAGGAAGATCTCTGGCATTGCCCTTTCTCTCATTTAAGAAAGCATAACCGTTTTTCTTATGATTTAATGCTTATCAATGAGGGCACGGTCAGGGAACTTGTAATATAGCACTATCTATAGATACACTGTGTACAATTATATTAATGTTAACTAGGGTTGCACAATATACAGAAAAATGTTCCCTTGGAGGGAAGTTCACTGTCTGTAGATACATTGTTCCCTTGAGTTGGAAATATAGTTTGCGGCAGAAATACTCTAATTATATAAGGACATATATATGGCAACACCCCTTTCCATGTAGTTTTACCTGGATGAAACTGTTACACTTCAAACTGATAATAAAGCAGACAGATAGACACCTAAAGTACATTACCAACATTTAGGATCAATGTCAGAATTCTGACAGAAGATCAGACTTTATTATTGCTATTCCAACAATTTCAGAGTTGATATGTCTGAACCTCATCCTCCCAGTCACTTTCTAAGCTATTAAATAGGATTGGAATGTTTGATCATTTTGAAGGTGTGAGATAGCAGTCTTTGATGATAAGCCTGAATCACTACCTTTGTATGATAATTTCAAAATCTTATTGGTTCATCATTTTCACTTTCTGACTTCTTTATTTTTAATTCTTTGCTTCATTAGATTGACTCTGTGGTTTACTTCAAGCTGAAATCGGGATTTAAAAAGTCAGTTGATATTTTCTTTTGAGTAATTGACAATGGCATTGACAATTGATGTGTTTGTAACAGACTCAGGAGCAGTCATTACTTACAAGGGTCTTGAAGATGGTATGTGATGTGATTGTTTTTGTGAACTTAAAGCGAATGTAGCGACAAAGCCAAACCATCTTTATTATTGAGAGTTCTGAAGTACTGAATAAGGGTGAAAGAATTATCAAAATCGGATGATAAACAAAGAAGATATGATCATTTGAAGTTTCTGTTGAAACGGATTTGAAAGCGGCCATTTTGAGAGCTATGACATCATGGTTCTAAATGACCATATATAGAATATTTATAAATATGAACATTTACTGATTTATAGGAAAAAAATGACAGCAACTGTATGAAAAATATGTAATACTTAATGGCAATAATGCTTTATATGACCAGTAAAAAAACTCATTGATTTGCAGTGATTTTCTTCGTTTTAAATGATATTTATCAATATTCCATATATGGTAATATGGAACTATGAAGTCATAGTTCTGAAAATGGCGGCTCCCATATACGTTTTAGAACAACTTTTAAATGGTCATATCTTTTTTGTTTTTCATCCGATTTTGATAATTCTTACACTTTTTCCCAAGATTTTCAAAACTCTCAATAACAGAGCTTGTTTGGCTGTTCCCCCACATTCCCTTTAAATCTTGCTTGTGATAAATATTGTGTACAACCGCAACTTAATGAGAATTTGGCTAACCTTGAACCAGGATCTACTTCACTCTAATGGGAATACCATAATCACCTCTTTAAAAGCCCTTGAAATTTGGTGTGGGGGATGGGGTGGTGTGGGGTGCTTATTTAGATTAAGGACACATTTTTCATGCTTCTGTGATCTGATCTATAAGAATTAACGGTGTGCAAAAAAATGATGATATCACAATGCTGGAAAATTTCAATGACGTTAACAATAATACCAGGTCTAAAAAAAATACTCAATTAAAAGGTAATTATATGACAACCATTGATAATGATGTTTTGTGTTTTAAAGTCGAACAAGTAATTTTTCGCTCACTTATCTTTCTTCAAAATGACATATTGATCAGGTGAACGCGTATTTTCCTCAAAGTTTCTCCGTCAGTCTGTCTTCCTATGTTCACTATTTTTCTTTTCCAGTGCATAACTTTAAAACCTCTTAAAATTACATGATCGTTTCGAATCTTGCTACACTTAAGCCAATGGTCTTGTGGTGTCTTTTGTTATATAAAATGTTTTTATGCTCCTCGAAAAATAAGGGGGAGCATATAGTCGCCGCCTTGTCTGTGCGTCCGTGCAATTCTTGCGCATATTATCGTGATGTTCCGGAAAATTTCCACTAAGTTATGGCCCTTTGTATTTTAATGCTTATATACATAGTAGTCTAATAGAAAATTCTTGTCTGGACTATTTCTCTATAACCCCTTGTTAGAATTTCAAGAAACTTGCTAGGAAGTATCAATATCAAGTGGATATGCACATATTGTCATGATATTCTGGTTCAATAATTTTCCACGGAGTTATGGCCCTTGTATTTTTAATGCATACATACATAGTAGTCAAATAGAATATTCTTGTCCAGGCTATTTCTCTATAACCCCTTGTTAGGAAGTATCAATATCAAGTGGAGATGCGCATACTTTCGTGACGTTTTGGTTCGATAATTTTCCACTGAGTTATTGCCCTTTGTATTTTTAATGCATATATAGATAGTAGTCAAATAGAAAATTCTTGTCTTCAGAAGTACTTATGGGACTGCATTGAAACTTCACACAAAGATAAAGGGCAATAAGACGAAATGCAGAGAACAAGAACCGTAAATCTTCTTCATTCAAACTAGAGTTATTGCCCATGTTATTTTATACTTATAATTCTTGTCTGGAGCATATAACTTTAAAGCTATGACAGAAATTGCAATGAAACTTCACACTATGATAGAGGGCAATGAGAATAAGTGCAGAATATAGAAACCATAACTTGCCACAATGATAAAGGGCAATGCGAGAGAGCATAAGAACCATAGCTCTAGCTTCATTTAAATTCTATTGCCCTTTATAATACAAAGCACCCAATTTGGGGAGCATCCTTCGATTCTACCGATATTCTTGTTAAATTATGAAAACGGTCATTAGAGGTCAATACTCTTTCCATCCAACATGGCAATTTTTAGCGGGCAACATTGGCCAACTGCGCCCTTGTTTAATTTTCTTTCCAGACCATACCTTCATAAGATATTCTGATGAAAATTGCCTCATTTATTAACCTATTGACTTATAGAGGTGTTTCTTGTCTCTTTCTATCAAATAAAAAGTAGGCAGGGGATGGGGAAGGGGGGGTGCATGGGGAAGGCAGGGTTATCGAGGATTGTGTCATCTTGTTTATTTTCATGTGGGGGTGGGGAGCTTTATGGACCGGAGCACTTAAAGGAGTAAATATGGTATTGCAAGGTATTGAACCCTACACCTTGATGAATCAAGGTGGGATTCAGACAGATTGGTTTTGAACGGGGTTTCCAGTTTATACACATTAAACTTTTTGACATTTTTGATAATGCTGTTTTTATTAACTTTTACTAAAAAAAATTCAATATTATCAAATTCAATACTATCAATACAGTAACTGTTCAAAACCAGCAGAAAAGTGAGTCATCATCTATTTATAAGATTCATAGGCAATTAAGCAGAATGGATGCATAAATCTTGAAGGTGGAAGTACCAGTATTTCTGAATGTTTCCTCTGCAGACTGCTGGCACCAGGTGAATGGCTGGCGTCCAGGGGATTGGCATATTTACTCCTCCAACAGCTGACTTCAAGGAATATAGGAGCAAAAATATAAATCACCTGAGCTTAAATTATAAAAGTTATATGATTAATAAATGTTTTATCACAGTTTAATTTCTTTATTTTGGGTGGTGCTGCATTCTTAAATAATTTAAATCTGACAGCAGTCTAATCTGCTAAGCTTATATTAATTATATGATAAAATATAAATTTCTTTTAATGTCATACTCAACCTCTTAAGCACACCAAACATTTAAAATAACAGACTTACTCTGGAATAGGCCGCCAATGGGTTTTACCGGTCACATGATGTAGGTACAAACAATTTACTGCTACAGTGTTCGGCACGTGCAACTTGGATAATGGAAATTAGTGTTCCGCAATGTTGACCTACCATGTTTGTACATACATGGAGAACCTATTCTGATCCATTCCGGATAAGGACTATAATTAATAATAATTATAATAATAATAATAATAATAATCTATTTTTACAGAGGGTAACAAGAAGAATGGTGGGGCACTTTATATTAGAGCACAATATATCATGGCATAATATATGTCAGTCATAAAGTAAAGTCATTCTAAGCAAAGATCTTCCTGTGTGCTATGAGATTTAAAAAACATAAATATAATTGTAAAAACAGAGTTAAAAGGCGATAATAAAGGCCATTAAACTAGGTATTTCATTTCTATTACGTTTTTAATATAAAACTTGTTTATGGTAGATATTTGTTTTGGCTTCTGAAAAAGGCAAACACTGTGCTTTCCCTTATTTGCCCAGCCTCCTTAAAATATTGCAGACCAAATGTGATGAAATGACCTTCTTTATTATAGATGGTTATATGTCAAGGTCATTGAAAGGTCAACTAAGGTCAACCATTCAGCATGGTCATCAGCAACAGGATGTAGGTGACCTATATTTGTAAAACTTAACAAATATAAAAAAAGCAATGAACTACAACATCATAGAAAGAAATATATTGTGTAACTGTTCTAGTCTGAAAACAATTGGTTATAGCAGAAGACTTTCCTACTTTCTATTTTTGCCACCCAGACTTTTATTTCAACACTGATATAATTATATCGATCTCATCATTTTAGTGCCAAGGACGTTTCCGGGTCATTGGGCATTGACATGGGTAGTATTTGTGAACAATTTGAACTTTTTTGGGGTGGTATTGCAAAATGATTCAAAGTTGTTTTGGGCCAGTATTTGTTTGAATGACTTAAAAAGAAGAAATGATTTTTTTATGTAAATGATTTGACACATTTGGAAAGATATCTAGGTATTCTCTTTCAGCATATCCTTTGTTTACCATCATAGAACAAGTGTTTAAGCAACCTTGTAAAGTGACATGCATGCCTGTTATCCTATAATTGTTCTCAGGTGTTCCTTGCAGAAAGGTTACCTGCTCTTATCTACCGTATTATCCCAAATTGTTTCACATCTAGCTATCTGTGGCTGATGCCATATAAAAATGTTACAGGCTACCAGCAGTCATTTGCATCTCTCTAAAAATTAATGAAACAGCACAGAAAACACTGCTCAAGTCCCCAGCCTCTTCCTCAGCCAAACCCCTGAAGCAAGGAAGATTTAAGCTGTGTATTTTAAGAGAAATACCTTGATATTCTGTTTTTCAGAAGCAATGTTCAAGCCTGCATGGTATTCACAACTGCTTTGCTTATTACATGGGGTGAAGTCTGGAGGAACTCCACTCTTGCTAACACTGGAGGGGATTCTGCCCTTGAATATATCCCTTCTAGACCATTTTGTTCTGACACAAATTAGGTCTCATGAGTTGAAGCCTAATAAATCAAGCCAAATTTGTCCTAAGGACTTATATAATACAGATATGCACATATTCTGAAGGATGGTCATAAGTCCCCATTATTACATATAATTTTTAACACTCCATAATCAAACTCACACTTTTCATATCATCCCAAATTATTGCACATCTTCTACGGTTCGCGGGGTCTACGATGCGTCTGAGATATATCACAGGTGCACTTGTGCTCACTTTGGCAGAATTCCTGCAGATTGCTTTTTTTATTTCCAAATACCGGAAACCTAAATCAAAATCAAGCAATTCTGCTTATCGGGTTACTTGCAGTCTCATTTTTCGCACAAAGGCCAGATTAATTTTTTCTGGTTCACAGATTTTGTAAAAATTAAAAAACAACAAAAAAAAAATACACTTTTTTTTTTTAAAACACAAAATAAGCGGTAAGAAAAGTAACCAGGGCCTAAATTCATCAAACTTCTGAGCACAAGTATCAGACTCGGACTCAAAACCTCATTTTTTGCAAACCCTATCAAATTACCTTTAAAATTACTCGTTTCTGAAAGTAAATATAGTAATTTTCTTGTAAAATTGTTTTTATTTAGAATTTAAAAAAATGAGATTTTGAGTCGAGTCTGATTCTTGTGCTCAAAAGTTTGATGAATATTAGGCCAGTATACATATTTGGAGTCCTGGATTTCAAAGCATGCGATCATGTTAAAAAAACTGCGTAAAATTAGAAGATTGTGTTATAGACCTATAGCTTTTTTCTGGTCGATGTTATGTTTTACAGTGTGACCGACATCATTACGAGATTCACACTTTTTCATTTTCTCTCCTCCTGCGAAACTTGTTCAGAAAAGTATCTGAGAACCAAACAATTAAAAAAAACTGGCCTAAATTACCTAAGAGGGTAAAGAGGTTATAGAGATCTCTTTGGGATGTACTTGGTAAGTATCATATCAATTGATTACATGTAGCCTGTAGACAATGCTGCATGCAGTGTGTGTATGTATTAGATTATTTTTTTGTGATAGATTAGGCAATTACTTGGATATGATGACTAAGTGCAGTGACATTATTCGATTTAAATGATGATCTTCAACTTTGATTTTGAAGGTAATGGTTATTAATTGAACCAATTAAGGAGACATTTAGTATGAGCTAATTGCAGATTAATTGATCATGCAGTAATATATAGATGCTATTATTTATAATAATGTATTACAAGCTGTTAGCCGGATGCAATGCCTGTACAATATATCATTAATTAATAGAGAATATAAAATAATTGCTATATTTAATTTATACTTGCTTTTAAATTAGCAGCTTGGTATGGCTTAATTATGTAGTAAATTGTTAGTGAGAATGGTAAATACTGAACTGTGTTAATTTTAGCTTAGATCTGCTCACTGGCAAAGAGTCACATGCTTCTTCAGGGTATCTATTAACAGTTTTCAGACATATTGAGGCTAATAATTTAAGATAACATGTTGTTACAGATCAGAAATGATAGACATTGACAGGTTGTATTTCTATTTTCAGGGGAGACAGGCACCAAGCAATATAAGCCGGTGTCTTTCAGCCAGAACAAAACGTCACCATCCACATTGCCACGATACACATCGCAGACATCACCCATGACCGTCACCGTTAATCCCAAGAAAGGTAACTCTTACAGTGTTGTTGACAAATTATTTTTGTGCGAGTTGAATTTTATAAGTACCGGTATTTAAGAATTTAATAAAGGATAACATTGTTGATATTGTTGAGGATAGGGACATCTTTTTTGCTTCACCAGTGTGTAGCATCACTGACACATAGGGATACTTCTGTACAACATCTTGAGTTAGGCTTACGATTATTCTTAGGCCAAACAAAATAATATGTGTGGTTCAGGTAACACTGGCAAAAAAAATAGGCTTCTTTTTTTCTCAATAATGAATTCAATTCTGATAATGAATTTAATATGTTAAATAACTATACCTTGAGTTCGATTTTTTTGCATTATCAACATTTTTTCTTTTTTTTTTAATTTTTGCATAAAAAGTTTTAGGGTCGGCCCCTTAAAATAGGGTCAGTCGGGTTACCTGAACCACACATATTTTTTTTATGTGGCCTTATGTATAAAATTAGCATCATGTTCGTTGCTCGGTCATTTCTCTAAATGTAACTTACAAACATGCTTTTATGAATGGAACTGATTAAGCCACTGAAGATGTGGATTGTAGTTCAGATGTAGGTTAATAAAGCCAGTATGGTACTATATATACTTGCTTGATGCAGTTTTGTCCCTTTATACGTTTTTGTGGTTTCAAGTTCCTTTAAAAAAAGTTGTATATGTAATGCTATATAGCAATGTAAATAAATAGAAAATATTTTATATGATACAATAAGCCTGTAAAATACCATCCTCTTTGTTGGGAAAAAACTAATGTACAGATTGTGCTGCAAAGTATTTTGACCCTTTATACATATACTGAAAGGAAAAAGAAACGCACCACGTGAATTTCCGCTATATATTGTATATACTACATACTTGATTCCATATATATTCCAAGGAAATCCCATGACGTTTTGTAAAAAAAAAAGGTTGCAGTTAGTTAGAAAAAGGACACAACTGTGATGTTGTAGACATTTTAATCACAGTACACATTGTAACAAGAAATTCATAAATGTTGAAGTTCTCTTTGAAAAATTGAGCCAGTTCAGTACTATAATTAATGTAAAGAGTTTGCAAAATTTTGCATCTTGTTTGCTCACATGCTTAAGCCAAACGCGTACTCTGTCAATAATGAAACTTTGCTTTCAGTATATTTAAATGGCAAACTTTATTTAAATATTCATAGTTGTTCTCATCATACAAGAAGTTGCTTTCAACTTAGAGCGGACGTCTTTAACCCTTTCGCCGCCAATTTCAAATGTCGTCTGCTAAAATTCGAATTAAAACCTTCCGGATATATTTTATATATAAAGTGTTATGGAAAGCATACTTACCGGTTAGCGAAGAGTGTTAACCCAGATCAGCTTGCACATAGCGTGCATGTTGATCTTGGTCTTTAATTGTCGTAAAATCAATGTTTTCGACTGTGGCAGCAAAAGGGTTAAATACATGTTTCTCTATCGAGTTAATCAGTCAGGTTTATGATTATACTATAGATATTTGTTTTGTACGAGTAGTTGTAAACCCCATGATTTTGTTGTTGTTGTTAAAATGCTTACGTGTTTATCGCACACTCTGTATTGTTGCTTTTTAGATTACCGTACCTATTTAGCTTTTGTTGTTGTTTAGCGATGTTAGATGAGAATTGTACACTTCTTGTGATAAATAGGTGTGATAGCTTCATACATTTATAGTATCACACGACAATATAGACCACACCAGATGCAATGACTGTTCTATAACTGATTGCCCTTAAATTATGAAAATATGAAAATGCTTCTTATTCACAGAGGTGTCATAGATAATGGGATTTTGATTTTGTTGTAGGCGTCCTTTTCGGTAAAAAAAAAAAATGTTTTTAATAAATTAGAAGCTGTATTTAGTGTTCCAGAGACAAAATGATTAAGGTAAATGTTCTTGTTTAAAGGGACATGGCATTCTTGATTTCTATCACTCAAAATTTGAAAGCATTTTGTTATAGTGGAAGTTAAAGCACAGCAATTTATTTGATTTAATAAATGGATTTCTGTAAAGGAAAATAACTCGAGCCAAATAATTAGCAAAAAATACATATTATATTTTTATTTTACACTCCATAATGCAATGTTGCAAAAAAAACTACAACATATTTAAAAAAAATAATTTTTTTTAGCTTGTTGAATAGCTTGTTTATAAGACACTTTTATTGTAGACATAAGGCTTGTTTTGATACGGACTTCAATGATGCCGTGTACCCGTTTAATAATCTTAATAATACGGGTATCTTCTCCACAGATAAATCTAGGGGTCATTGCGAAATTATGGTATCTTATTCATCATTTATATAAAGTTAAAACAGTTTGAGTTTACCCCTTGAAATACTATCTTTGAGTAACTGCAAAACTTGACATAATGGTTCTTATCCAAACAGTTCAGTCGCATACTGCGCCGGCTAGTCCGGTTGTACAGAGACAACAGTACGGGACGGCCCCTACAAGTCCAGTCACGTTTCAGTCGGTTCTGAAAATTCCGCCGTTGTCTCCCAGGACAACTCATAGAACTCTTGGTAAACCCATTTCTTATACTGAAGAGTGGACAGCATGCACAAAAAAATCAGATTTTCTTTTTTGCTTCATAAGCTTGATAACAGAAATTCTTTAAAAGAGAATTAAGAAACCTTCTCTCCTCAGTATGCTTATTTTTTGCATGCAGAACAAGTCTTCCTATGCTTATGTATGTTTAATAAAGATAAGCAACATTTACACAAGCGCAAAAAAAAGGTCTATTAAATCGTTTTAGAATTATTTTATTTTTTAGAATTTTGTGATTCTTGGTTTCACGAAACTCATTACTCAATGAGTGATACAAACAGTCTTAATCTGTTTCTCACAGCAATTAAAAGGCTCATTCAGTTCTGAGAACACACTGAGTTGCATCATAATAGTATGACATAATGTCATAATAGCATGACATGATGTCATAATACCAGAGTGTGATGTCATAATGCCAGAAAGTGATGTCATAATGCCAGAAAGTGATGTCATGATAGAAACAACCAAATGAAAATATGAATGAAGCATTCTGATTGGTTCAATGATAAAAATTGGACCAATGAAACCAGTTAATTTAAAGCTCATTACATTCTCAGAACACACTGAGGTTTTACTGGACATTGAGTAATGAGGTTCTTGAAACCCAGAACACAAAATTCTAATAATAAAATAATTCTAAAATGATTTAATAGACTGTTAAAAATGTTCTTCTGCTACATCATGGTAATTTTACTGACCAGACAGATTCTTCTTTGATTTCTTGAAAAGTAAGACAGTGTTTTTATTATTTTGTGCATGAGATTTGATTATCAAGAGTAAACTTTTTCATAACTTTTAAATACCGTAGCTTAAATTAGAATATAAAAAATATACTCGGTATGAAAATGTATCTTGCTTGCTGAAACCAATTATTAGGCTTTGTATGAATCACGTGAATATTCTCCTGCTTTAGACGTAGTTGCTATCCTTCGTTTTCTTTTTTCTTTAATTATCTTCAGTTTGAAATCCAGCTTTGTCATCTGATAATTTATCAAGGAAACTCAGATCAGCCATTAAAGCACAGTTATAATTACATTTAAAAACATTTAACAATCTATCTAAAGAAATTTTATCCAATCTTGAAAGAAGGTTTAGCTTATCTTTAATCATCCACTGTTTACGCAGTTTCTAGATTGACGGGGAAAAATTCGATCACGAAAATTTCATCAGACAGTATACCGAGCTACTGGTCTTCGTCGCCCCCATCATCATGCCCCTCTACTCCACCTACGAGACCCCGCTTACCCAAGTACTTCAAACCCACACCCTTTTTACCACAAGACACACCGCCTGACCTGCCAACAGGAAGAAGACCCCTGTTTACACCTCCAGGCAGACGCCCTAGGGACTATTCCCCTAGTACAGGAAGTGAAGATGGTGGCCCCATCTACACATTACCGTTCAGAAAGTCACGAGCTGTACAACCAATGAAAAAGTCAAAAGGACTTCAGTTGTTTAAAAGGCAGCAAGTTAAGCTTTCAGAACAGGGCATTCCAGGTATTGGTTTGAGCATGGAGTGAGTTGCGTCTGCTGAAGGTTGTCGTCTGCTCTGATTCAATCCTTCCAAGTTTTCTAAAAAACTAAGATACTTATTGTATATGTTTTAATAACTGCATTTTAATTCCTGTATATGTTTTGTGGGACCCTCTTGGGCTTGAGGTGAAATGAGTGAAAAAAAATTGTAATTGCATCATAGTTACATTGATTGTGTCTGCTCTTGGATTCTAATCTGTTTTGGTTGTTTTGATGTCTGTTCTGTGTTTTTGTCCATTTCTGTTGTTTTCTAAACTGTTTCAAAAAAACAAATTCTATCCATAACAGTGCTTCTTGAAACAAACCGAAGGTTTTGCCAGTGACCCCATTAATATTTGAGTTAATTTATGAAAAAATAAATATTTTGAAACGTGTTCTGTTAATAGTTTGTTGGAATTGTGCTTGTGAATGTATCTGTTAAAATCTGGAGTGTTTCCCTTTTTTGACGACCAATTTGAATGATTAACAGGGAATACTTCTTTTATTATGGAAAGGAAACCTGAGTATATAAACAAGGTTACACATCACACTTTTTAACAATTGAATTTTTCATTGTGACATGAACTGAGTTTCCAGGTCTTACATCAATGTTCGATGTTCATTTATCATGTTTCAATGTTTCAGATTTGCAGTTGGAACTTTGCATGAGTGTTTATATATATACAGCATGTGTTAGCTTCCTTATTTGATTATATTTCATGATATCAAAACTGCAGTTGTTACTTTCTTTTTATTATCTGCTTGATTTTGGTTTTGTTTGTTTTTCACCCATAAAACCATCAAATGGCTGCCCCTTCATCATATAGTTGCTGCATGCAATGGATTGAATGTGTTATTGACATTTTCGTGATAGCCTTTTTCTAAAAATATATTTCCTGTTTCTATTAATAGACACAGATGACTTTGACAAACCCAGAAACTGGCATCCAACATCTGGTGGTCCATCTGCTTCTGGACGAAGTGTAAGTGTTGATGAGGGAGGGTGGTCTATACCAATCAAAGTTGAATCGGGTTCAAAAGAATTGTTTTGTTCGCCCCCCTCTAGGAGTTTAAGTGCAGATGCCCCCAAGTCGCGTCAGCAAAATGTTGTACCCCCACCTAGAGATTTCGCCTCAAACCAGAGTGAGCTTCCACGTGAAATTCCAATTGTTTTTCAAGGGTTACATCAAAGTTTGAGGAATTTACGTCAAATTCCCATTGAAATGGAACCTAGGTCAGGTCAAGGTTCGCCTCATCATGTTGCCATGGAAACCCCTCAACGGCAACCAACTCACCTCCGTGAGGTGCATATTGAGAGAGATCCGCAGCCGAGGCACCAGTCTGCACCTCAGTCGCCCAATAGGCAGCCTAGCTACGCTCGGAGACAAATTCCTATAGAAGTGAGGCAGAGCTCCGTAGATTCGCACACATTACACGATAGGGATTCCACACAGTCTAAACCCGAGTCACCGAGACAAATAAGAATTGAGAGAGACCAGAAAAAGATGGATCTTGAGAGGCGAAGGAAAGAATTAGAGAGAGACATTGATGATGTAATCTTTGAAGCTATTAAACAAATACCTGTGTATGCTAGTAATCAGTCTAAACAAGAAAATCAAACCAGACCTCAAACTGAAGTGGACAAAAATGAAATGTATCAAAAACAGTATGCACCAAAACAATCATTAATGAGGGAAGCTTCTGTTGAAAGCGACATCATAAAGCCACAAAAAGTTGAAAATCCCCGAAGTCAGAGGGTTGAACAGGCATTGCAACAACAACAGTTTGAAGCTGATCGGAAAAAAGCTATGCAAAACATGGAAGCTGATCGAAAAATTGCTATGCAAAAAAAATGGGAGACTGAGCATAACAAATGGGAAAACGAGCAGAGACAGGAAAGGGAGAGAGAGCAAAGGAGGTGGGAAAGTGAGCATGGAGATCAGCAGAACTTCACGCCAGGTTCATTCGCAACACTTCCCGTCAAGAAAAGCACAGCAAGTGTCGATCTTGCACCCAAACCGACTTTTGAAACTGAAGCTGGAAGCTACTCTACATTGCCATCCTTCAGACATAAAAGCCGAGAAAGCCCAAGGCTTCCTCGACGTAATAGCAATGATCAGGATATTATGAGTTTTAGTGATATTGAAGGTGGAAGGGGCCGGGCTCAGCCCTCTTGGAGACCCAGCGCCTCTCCATTACAAACGAGACATGTATGGCAGCCGTCAAGTGGTTCCAAATCTGAATCTCAGTGGACTCCATCTGACTCTCCTGTTCTTAAGAAAAAACAGTTTGGTCCAGCTGAATCTCCACCTGTACTTGAAGGTCAAGGTCATGGAATAACCTCTCGAGGTGTAGGTCAAGGCCTGTATGGGGAAAGATTACAGAGTTCGCAACCTTCTGGGGTACGAATACCGATTCAAATACATCATGAACAGAAGCCGGTGAAAGGTAAAGATCTGTTGTTAGGCATGTGACTGACTTTCATCACCATGTATCTGTAGACTGCATGGTTACTATGACAACAGTAATTATCCTTAGCAACCGACCAGAACACTAGAGCACGTACCGGCATGGAACAGCATAGATAGTAGATATAAGTAGTAGGAAAACTAACTTTTCTGTACATACACAGATTGAAAACAGCATGCATTGGAATGGAATCAGTTTTTTTGGTTCTCAACTTACCCCTCTTGTATCAAAGGAACCTTTAACCAAATAATAATAAATCTAAAAGCATCTTGTACTGTAAAACCTCATTAATAAAATTATGATGTATGTTACTGTTGGCTCATTAGAACTGTAATGAGTCAGTGCCTCCCCACACCCATCACCAACCCACCCACACTCTCCACTCCCAACCCTAATATTCAAAAACATTTTATTTTAAATATTAAAGTGTTTTGGTACCAATACCATAGTTTTTTATTTGTCAACAAAAAAATGATAATCCACATTTATTTGTGGGATTTTTTAACACTTAACCCGCTAAGCACGACTGTAATAGCCTTTGCGTCCATTGTAAACCTAGATATAATAGCCTTTGCGTCCATTGTAAGCCTAGATTAGTCTGCGAGTAACTCAAAACACCCCTTTGTCACATAAATGGAATGGTCTTAATTTAAAGAAAGGAAGTCAATTATATATAAGTAGCGGGCTAAGGGTTAAAATAAATGCCTCACTTTTGGACAAGGCAGGACCCAGAAGGTGGCAAATAGACACAGTACCATATGTATAGTGACTTTTGTGGCAGTTCTTTGTAATACCCTGAACAAAATCTGCATTGTCAGGTTCTGACTGAGTACATAGTTTAGAATCAGCAGCATTTTAGAGTATTGCTTTGTCACGGAATTCAATTTCAAGATATATTAACAGTTCCCTTGGCTGTCATTACCTTTCTGAAACAGAGCTCTTGCAGCTCTAAAAACTCTCTATTTCAGTTTTTCCAAACATTACAGCAGATAACAGATTCCATCAGGGTGGTCAGAGAGGCATGCTTTAGTTTGTGTTATGGCAAAGTTTAACATATCACATGTTCTCCAAACATTACAGCAGATAACAGATGCATCTTTTATATTCCATCAGGGTGGTCAGAGAGGCATGCTTTAGTTTGTGTTATGGCAAAGTTTAACATGTCACATGTTCTCCAAACATTACAGCAGATAACAGATGCATTTTTTATATTCCATCAGGGTGGTCAGAGAGGCTCATGTTTAAGTCTGTGTTATGGCAAAGTTTAACATGTCTTTGTTTGTATGGTATTTTACATTATTTTCAACACATGTAAGGTTATATATGATGGTCGATTTTTTGTGGTGGAGGCAGACCACCCACTTTTAATGGGTAGAACCAGTACTGTACACCTCCCATATCCGTAAGAATCGATACTTCCTCACTTTCAAGTCGAGCTCCCAGTGGGATTCGAACCCGCAGCGGTGATAGGCGAAGGTTTACATGTCACATGTTCTCCAAACATTTCTGCAGATCACTGAGAATGTTTTCATCAGGGTGGTCAAAGAGGCTTGCTTTAGTCTGGGTTATGGCAAAGTTTAACATGTCACATGTTCTCCAAACATTTCTGCAGATCACAGAATGCATCTTTTATATTTTCATCAGGGTGGTCAGAGAGACTGATGTTTTAGTCTGGGTTATGTCAAAGCTTAACACGTCACATGGCAGTATACATGCTACATGCTATTTGCAGGCTCTGGGGAGTCCTCAACCTGTCATAGCACAATGTGACAGGCTCTGGGGAGTCCTCAACCTGTCATAGCACAATGTGACAGGCTCTTCTCATTCTACAGTTACCCAGAAGTCATTGCTTCATGATGAAAATGCATGGGTGTAATTGATGTTGGCAAATTAAATTTATTAATAAATTTCGCATTACTGTTTGATGAATTGTTTCATATTCAGTCTGAAATGCATTTATATAATTGAGAAGAAGAGAAATCATTATTTTTTAATTTTAATGATACTTTTAACTCAAGTTTTAACGAAGAAAAGGCAAATTGTTCTACTCACACCAGCATCAGCATCGATTAAACTTTTACATCAGAAACCATTTAAAGGAATTCACTGAAACTTTACACATGTATTCGTGTTGGGGATCAAATGTTATAGTTAATCATTATAGAATAAAACTAGATGTTGTTTATTTATTTATGTATATATGTATGCAACTTATAGGGCTAGGATTTTGTTTGTTGGTATTTCAACTCCATAGAGAACGAATGATATTTTGTTGACATAAATGCTTATGTTGTGACATCAAGTAATTATCAAGTCTGTCTCTTGTGTGATATATAATTGGTCCCCCCATTCCAGGGTTATCAGCACGTTCAAGGCATTTTACAAAGCTTTCAGACATCACAGAAATCAATAATGGTCAGCCACCAAACTTGATCCTCTTTCTCTATTCCTATGTGGTGTTCTGTAAAGTCAAGTTATGATGGTGTTGCTATTTACGGAGATTTTAGATATTGTATAATCAAACTATGGTGTATTGTGAGTAAGGCTTTTGTTTTTATTTGATGTGTTAATGGAATCTAACACTGAGGGAACATAATGGACTTGGGAAGCATAACATACTCAGAGAGTATAACAGACTTAGGAAACACAGACATGTCTGCTATGATTTATTCATGCAGTAGAATCTCCATTAAAACACATAATATTGGTGACAACTGCTTCTAAAAATATCAATCAAAGTGTTTTCTGTTTCTACACCTATATCTCAGGAGAGGCTTTGTTTTAGTTTCACATTCCTCATATTCTTCTGGTGCTTTTATTGATTCTGTTGTAGAATCTAATTTACTGGTGATCATAATCCAAGACCCTGAGGGTAATTAAATACTCTCAAAGGGGTTTTCCCATTCAACTTGGGTCATCTTGTGAAAGTTCCAGTCAAATTTGAACCACATTTGGCATAGAAGACCACGAGAATATTCTTTATTGACACTGTGTCAATGAAAAAAACCACAGACTTAAATAGTAACTATACTCCACTATTTGTTATGTTATTATTAGTTATCTTGTTTCTTTCAGGATAGGAGTACAAAACCTCTTTCATTTGATTGGTTAATTGTCATTACATGTTTACAATCAATTGGAAAATGAGATCTCCGTGATATACTAACATAACATAGGATCAAAAGGGTTTGACACATCATATTGAAATGTCGGCCAAACAATAGAAGTGTTTTGGAATACAGAAGTTGTGGTATTGTTCCCTTGTTTGCTGAGTTTGCTCCAGGAAGTTATTAGTAAATAAATGTCAGCAGACACAAACTAACCCACAGCCCTGTCATAATTACCATTTATTGATATTTATTTTCCATACATAGTTATACAGCTCATGTATTGGTGTTCAATAGAGCATTGTGAGGTAGTGGATAGTACATAGTGTGTAGTACATGAATATGGCAGCGAATAGAGTATGATGACATTTATACAAAGTGTATAGAATGAAAGTGGATAGTGTTTCATTTTAGCAACTATTATGATGTTTTTTTAACCATGACTTTTTAATATAACTTTGTTATCTTTATAAAGAGTTTTCTATTAAGTGTTTGAACTTTAAATTCAATTTTGGTTTGGATTGATAAAGATACTGGATTTATATACTTTCTGGGTAATGTCTGAAATATTAATTATAGTAAACTTACTGTTCACACAAAAATCAGCTTTTGTTCCATGGTTTGATTTAATGAAGTTTTAAAGGCAGATATGCTAATTAAAGCATAAAAGGAAGCAGACGACATAGAATCATATAACTTTGGGAATTACACAATCATGTAAATATACTTTTCAAATAAATCTATACAATATCATGAAAACTATTATGTTGTGTCCCAAGTACACTGGGCTTATACATAAAACAGATAGCTTGCAGGGCCAAATAGTATATTCATATAACAGGTAGTGAGTATGTCGACAACGGCTAAAAAAGTAGTGTAGCTTTTTACCGGCTGGTAACTTTCAGTTGGTTATTTGATTTAACACCTCGGGACATCACAATTTTTTTTTAACTTATTGCAAATATGAAGGTAATATTATACACTTATACTCCACCGTATCATCTTTGTTAAAGTTAAAAAAACAAACATATTGTGGCTTTAATTATAAAGTATATATTTGATAATGTTGATATTTAATCTTAAGCATGTTTGATTTCAAATAGGTGAAAATTGATGGTTTGAAAAATGCAATTACTTATGCAATGAAATAGTACTTATGTTTACAAGTCGAGTGAAAATATTAATTACTTCCATCTGGAAGTTCCATTTGGGAATATTTTTTCCTGATCAACTTGTGCTATATATAAACAGATATGCTCTGGTGAGGCCTGGTTATGATCAAGGTAGGGTAAAATATAGAGTTTTTAGCAGGTGCCTTAATTATAGTTCTGTGTAACATCCTGTGTCAGTGAGAACACCCAGTGATTATATAGACATGCATAACTATAGGCAAAATAATTTTTGGTTTAAAATTAAGGATTTTTATATAAAAAAAATATGAAAATGTGTGAATTTGTAAGGTTTTAAAAGAAAGAAAGGAACAGTTCCTGTAATAATTCTCCAACTTTTTGGATTAAGAAATATGCATAAAATTTGAAAACAAATATTAATTAAAAGGTATATACATTGGTAAGTATTGTATTAAAACATGAATTTGATGTTAAAACTGTACCCTTATACTAAAATGGATATATTATGCTCGGGTGAGGGCTGGTTATGATCAAGGTAGGGGAAATATAGAGTTTTTACCAGGTGTTTTAATTATATTATTGTGCCTGAAACAGCTTGTAGCCTATAAATCGATGTTCACAGCTTAAGTAGCAGCTTCAGGAGAATCAACATTATAACAAACATACAGTTCCATTAACTTAAATGATATTCGATTCTGCTGTGAATATGTTGTTTCATCAAAGACATGCAAAACTGCAATAATGCGTAATATTTAGTACATGTATCGAACTCGCCCCCAGTCAGTGTCTGAATAACGTGAATATAGATTTTAGTCGGTAACATCTGTTGTATATTGAACGTCTACATATATTGTTCTGCTGTGGAGTACAGTAGGAACATAACTATAGTCATTGTTTTGGTCTGTTAAATGAATCAAATTTTTCAAATATAATTAACATAACAATAACTGTTTCATGAGAGCAGAGTTGGTGTAGATGGTGAGCATTGAAGAAGGGAATTTGGATTTTCTGTACCTTTGATTTCTGGGGACCTCCCAGGATATGACAAGGTAATTCATATTTTTATATGCTGTAGGATGTATTATTTCATGGTGTTGTCCGTCCGTGTACTTTTACTTGACAACTTTCTAATAGCTTTCAAAGTATAAGGTGAACAACAATGAAACTTTGTATGTAAGGATTATGTATTATGTAGTGGCGTTGCCTGTCCATCTATCTGCCGTTAACTTTTACTTGACAATTGATTGTTGCTAATAGCTTGCAAAGTATAATGTCTATGAAAATGAAATGTTGTACACGTCTTCAACATGGTACAATGAATACATTTGATAAAGACCCATAACTCTGGTTTATTTGTTTTGGAATTATTCTCCTTTGAAAAAAGGTTTAATCTGGGACTTAACCTTGCCTTTTACAACTGATTGTGGCTACTAACTTTCAAAGTATAAGGTCTACAACAATGACACATTGTACACATCTTCTGCATGATCCAATGAATACATCATAAAGACCCATAACTCTCTGGTTCATATGTTTTTGAATTATTCACCTTTGAAAAAAGGTTTAATCTGGAACTTAACCTTGCCTTTTTCAAGTGATTGTGGCTATAACTTTCAAAGTATTCGATGTACATCGATGAAACTTTGCACACACCTTCAGCATGATCCAATGAATAAATCTTGAAAGGCCCATAACTCTCTGACTCATGTTTTTTAATTATTTCCCTTTGAAAAAGGTTTAACTTGAACTTTACCTAGCCAATGGCAGGTGTATATGCGCTGCTAGGCGGTTCTCTCGAGGGCTGGACAATTTGTTTCTGAGATACTCCTCCTACATGATATTTGATTGGTCAAATTGATAAATTGTTAAAGAATTTACAACAGCACGAAACGTGTTAAGTAGGGTCTATGGGAATTTAACATGTGGCCACCAATATGTAGTGGCACCAAAAGATCAACTTAGCTGCTGCCTAAATAGAGTGTTTCAAACAGAGTTTTCTGGTACTCTGTTTTTCGGACACTGTGAAAGTTCTTAGACCCTGCTACATATTTTTATTTGGATATTAATAGAGAATGGGCCTATGTTTCATGTGGCGTGTAGCGAATAGTGTGATAACTTCCTGTCATTGGACGTGTGCTTTTAACTAAATTAAACATCAGCACCAGTACTGTAGGTTTTATTTCATGATACACTTCTAAAAAAAGCTATGTCATCTGCATACAGAATAGCTATGTCATCTGCATACAGAATAGCTATGTCATCTGCATACAGAATAGTTATGTCATCTGCATACAGAATAGTTATGTCATCTGCATACAGAATAGCTATGTCATCTGCATACAGAATAGCTATGTCATCTGCATACAAAATAGCTATGTCATCTGCATACAAAATAGCTATGTCATCTGCATACAGAATAGTTCTCTGGACAAACCCTACTGTTTGAGATCCATGGCATCGAGTCTCAATATTGCAGATTGTTTAAATAGTTCTTGTTTGAAAATATTAATAGTTCTTGATTGAAAGGGATTACCCCATTTCCAACAAGACTATTGACACAATCTTCATGGTGACTCTAATTTAATAGAGACAGGCTCCTTGAAATCTTTGTTCTGACTAAAGTTTTCATGACTTCTTATAATAATTGTGATGTATGCGTCATTAATTATAGATATAAGGTTGCAAAAGACTAGTTTTTATAGCCCAAGAATACAGTTTTAATTACAAAATGTTTGAAAGTAAAGCCATAATGTGGCAACCTGATGCTTAGGTAATAGATAAATCTGTGATTTGTGGCTTTTTTGTTCATTTACTTGCCAAGATGTTATCAAAAGCCATCTATAATTGTGGTAAATACTTTTTCTGTTTTCCCCTATTGGAGAGTATCCAATTCTGGCTCTGAAGCAGACGTTCAGTTGTTTACAATATAGCATGGGTCAGTTTTGATGAATCTTTTGTCTTTGATTTCATTGCAGATTTTTGACTAGGCAAACTTTCAAATTGCCAACTTTCAAATTGCGTCAGATTGCATTAAACAATGGTCCATTAACGATTGCTAATGTGGCTGCACCAAGATTAATCATGCAAACTATTTTAAAGAGTTTCAGCCAGTATAGGGCTCAATCAAGCATTGTGGCACCTGTCTACCATTGTTAGTGATGTTGTTGATGGTACCAACCAGAAATTATTTCTATAGTAGGATTCTTGCTGTGTTGGACTCAGTAGGGGCTGAATGTAAATAGGTATGTTTATAATAGCATTGTGACTGTCTAGCCACAGAGCTTGCTTTAGTGGTCAAATGATAGAATGTTCGCTTCGCATGCAAGGGGTCCCGAGTTCAAGTCCCGGTGAGTGTTCTGTTTTTTTACTCATCAATTTACAGTTAGATAGTCTTTCAAGTGTTTGGTTATTATTCCACAGGCCCCAGCGGGCAGGAACCGAAGAAATAGCCAACTATCGGTAGTACTCCCCAATTGAAATTGGAAACTGAATACCATAGTCTTGATTTGAATGGGGATCGAGGATATTCCTTTCCAGTAATCAATTTCATTACCATTATTTTAATTTTTTGCTCTTCATAGCATTTCAACCCGACACTATCTAAGCTGTTAAAAGGTTGTAAAACACCATACATTCATTGATGAAGTAATTGTTTATAATTTCATCCAGAGTTTATTTTTAGTTTTAATTACATTTGTTTACGATGTTACAAGCAGATCATACTCTATTGGCGGAGATACTCTGCAAAATGCTGACTCAGCAGATTTATCTGGCGGAGAGACAGTCTGCTGTATTCTTGAGAAGACGTTCTAAATTTGGACAAAATAGATCTTTTATCGGAACTTTTCTACAAATAGTTCAATTGGTCTATAGATAGCTTACGACAACATTACAATTGCAAGATACTCAACTTGCCTTAATCCACGAACGGAAAAACTTCCCCAAATACCCTTCCCGGGACTCCCGGCACCAAGGGCGCCGCCAAATACACCCGTACAAGCAAGAGTCACACAGAGTTACTTCCTCTTTCCGTCGTGGCGTCATCGGTAAAAGACGCGATAAATCGACGGTCTCAAAATATTTGTCTTTTTCCATCGTAACAAATGGTTTTAATTGTTTTATTACTTTAATTTTACTTCCCATATGTTATTTTCTTACGAGTTTATGATCGTAATTGGTGTTTTTTACACCGGCTTTTGTTCTTTACGCAGTTAATTCAGACCGCAATTCGTAAACAACCATATGCTTTCTACTTCCGGTTTACCAACATTTGTAAATTCTGTCGAAAAATAGCTTTTAACTTCTATTAGAAGTTTTGAATTTGACACCGGAACGTAGACACCCCTCCTACTCGTGTCAACACTCCAGTAAATAGTTTTCTTATATTATTGGGTTCGTGTTGTTTGTTATATAATCACAGTTGGTGCTTTTAGAACACCTTCTGCTGTTATTTTCTATATTTCAGTAACAGCAATGGGGAGTGGGACCTTAGTCTAATTGGGAGTCGGGCCCTAGCCCACTACGGCCCGTCCGGACTCCCAGGGATTGGAAACATCACCCGTACGAAGTCCTGACCTTCTATCGGTGATGTCCCCCAACCCAGCCATATGCAGTCCCATTCCCCACCCACTCCTGTGAAGGAAACATCAATGGGGAGTCGGGCCCTAGCCCACTACGGCCCGTCCGGACTCCCAGGGATTGGAAACATCACCCGTACGAAGTCCTGACCTTCTATCGGTGATGTCCCCCAACCCAGCCATATGCAGTCCCATACCCCACCCACTCCTGTCCGGGGGACCATGGTGACTCAGATAACTCTCTACCTCGTGGGTACACTGTTGGAGTGGTCGCATTCGCTTGGAGACAACCAAATAGCCCGCTTAGCTCAGTCAATGAACGACGTCGACTATCTTGCGCTCACTAAAGAAAGTCCCGTACCCCACCCACTCCTGCTCAAGCTACCAGGTAGTGCGGGGGTCACGCCGACTACAAACTCTCTGCCTCATGGGTAATCTGAAGGTCCTCAGAACAGATTCCATTCACTCCTCCAGGTCACCTTTCAGAGAGTCAACACACAGAGGGCGGTCTAGGAGCAACCGTCACCTGTCTAGAGACAGCTCAGGTAATACTTCCTCAGCTGAAATTTATGCTTTTAAGCACGGCCTAGGGCCGAAAGGGTATTCTTACGGTATTCTTAAAACTGTATTCAATACCGTTGTTATGGTTAGGGCCACCTAACGAAGGATATAGTCTCTTCTGAAGGTCTCTGCTAGTATAAAATCCAGACTAGTTGTCTGGAGGGAAGCTAAATAAGACTTCTTTCTATGGTATGGGAAGAGGACTTAGGTTTATGTGTTGGTACTCACATGTAAGGGAAGTTTCTGTCATGGGTCACAATTATCTGTTATTATAATTTCTTACGTGTTGTATAATCACAGATTAAATAGAATAGAATAGAATATTTTATTGTAATATTCATAACAATGTGAACATGACATTGAACTAACAGGTAATCAAATCATATGATAGCAATTAAGAAATAAAGATAAACATATGGATTACCTGTCAGGAGGGCCGAATGGTCTAATGCGCCAGACTCAAGGTTATACCTTCATAAACGAGTGTTCTGGTCCACGACCTTACACGTGGTTTCAGATCCCACTTCTGACACATACTTTTAACATACTAGTAAAATGTGTCAGAGACACTTTCCTTGTTCTTCCTTTTCAGTGTGGTGTCAGAAACACTTACCATCAATAGGACTGAGACCTCTTTAGGAAATCATACTTTCCTAGACGGTGCTCCCTACTGGGAAAGGCCTTTTTAATTCATAGGGAAGTCATATCTTCCTACTGACAGGGCGCTCTATACAGGCCATCTACATCAGAGAAGGTAAATTATCGAAGTCTTATCTCTGATTCTGATTAATAGCAGGCCTGGTGGTATTCTATTCTCAAATAGAATTCATTCTTTTGTCGAACAGAATTACCCTTTTTTCCAAGTTGTTGCAACATTTGTAAACACTTCTTAAGCATTGTCTACCTATGTTCTCGATTTTAGAAACTTATTTAATGCTTTTATATCTTTGAATATCTCGGCGTTTACAAAAAGCGTTAAGAGTATTCAATTTAAAGTATTTCCTCTCATGGTTTGCTTTATAACCACTACAGGAATCTGATACTTGTCTTAAACTAAAGATTCTTAGTGAATTACTTTGTTCTTTTCTGTCCTTACGGACTTAACTACAGAACTTGTTTTGCAGGTAACCTCGATAGAAGTCGATACCTGCTGTCGAGTTCCGTCACAAGAATATCAAGGATGATGTAAGTGACAACGGCTTCTCCGTCATACTCTAATGATTAGGGTAAGAATTCATGGCCTTCGCCATAACGTGCATAGGTTTCAGCGTTAATTGTAGCCACAGTCTTAAGAAGTAAATCAGTTTATTTCTTTCTGTATATGGTTTTCCTTATCAGGACACCTAATTCAACTTGTCCTATCGCCTTGTTGAGTACTGTTTGTGGCAGGACTAAGATGATTATTGCCAGTCTATGGATTATGCTCATCAGACTTGCAGGTATATGAGCATTTATTTTATTTAGCGTCGGTAGTATTTATATCAAGGGGTGTCATTAAGAGGTAGGCGGTTAATTCGCCCTGCTACTTAAACCTTTCTACCAGGCTAATATGAATACTTTTACTAATATTGTATACTAGTATCTATCTAATACCCGGCTACTTTGCTCTGTGTGCCTCTAATTTGAAAAGTTAATGATATCTATGTACATGTATATCACCACCTTTTTTGAGGTAAGTTATATAAATTAATTACAGTGGCAGATGCTGTTTTATTCATTTGCACATGCAGTTGCTGGCTGAGTCTTCCTTTTGCTGGTAAGTTGATATGGGGGACTTCCGTGGCTGAGTGGTTAGTCTCTTACTTGATATCACTGCCACTCACCTCTGTTTTATGATGGTGTCCCGGTTAGCTCAGTTGATAGAGCTTTCGCCCTGTAAGGGAGGAGTCCGGTTTTACGTGTCCCATACCAGCCACAAAGACAACTGGCATCTTGTTGTTTTTTTTTTTTTTTTTTTTTTTTTTTTTTTTGTGTTTTTTTTTTGTGTGGATATTATGATATACCTTATATTTCATTGTTTGTGTTTCACTTGTGAAATATCGACAGACATAATGCCGCTGTTGACATTTTGTCGTCTCTGTTTTAGCGCATTATGTTTTGCTGCTTAAGTATCAAGGTTAGAGTACATAATAAGTTATTAATAGAATCATTTTTGGTTTGTCGTGAATATAAGGATTTTCTTATTAGAAAAACTTATTTTCACCAGAGCCTTAGCACGAGTGTATTATGCGTGTTTTCTCACTGATACACCTGTGGGGTTTTTGGGATTACCCTAGGGTTGATTAAGGTCTCCTTCTGTACCGCTTAAATCTCCACGGGGTACCTCCAGAGCCTGAGCTGCAAAGCGAAGGCGACGGTACTAATGAGCGGGCAGCCAAGCACGGGCTGCTCTCCGCCCCCGGTTTACACCTGTTAGGCAGTTTCAGTAAGTTCGGAGTAATCGGCTTCAAAGCCGCTATCCTCAACCCTAAGTGGGTTTGTTCGCGGTTCCTCTGACTAAGCCTTGTCTGATGGAGTTCTTCGTCATTCATCTCTTACCTCTGGGGTTGCGTTCCTTGTGTAGCTTATTAGATGCGGTTGCAGGACATAACACTCCTTTTCTTGCAGCTAAGATCATTGTCCAGTTTCTAGATTCCTTACCCCTCCCACTTCTCCATACAGTCATACAGTTAATGGGCTGTAGTGCCAGGGTTCGTTCTCCATTAGCCCTAGGGGTACTGATGATAGTTGGCGTATTTGTTTTTCATACCCCCTCCTGTTTAATATTGCTAGAACCAGGATACATTCTCCTTGTTTTCTATCAGTTTAGAGAGTAGGTCTATCAGTATGAGTAAGTTCCTAACATTATGGTAGGCTATACTATTGTTAGACCCGGCTTCTAATCCGTACATTAATTATGCCATAAGAGCCGGACTTCTCTTTTTGAAGTCTTTCCTTCAGGCAGTTTGAGATACATCTGGCATCTATTTATTTATTGGTTCTATATGCCACATTCGTATGGAAACACAGTTTCTTTTCGGCTAGATCTTTTACTAGAACACAGATTTGCGGGTGAATGCGTGTGCACAACCACATTCAAGGTGACATTCTGCCTTGGTCAGAACAAGGGGGGGGGGGGTGCGTGCCCATACACAGCCACATTCAAGGGGACATTCTGCCGTGGTCTAGGGGTTTCGTAGAGCTGCCCTAAATGCATGTCTAAGGATCTCTCAGTTTGGCTTAGAGGGCCACATGGTAGGTTTGTTCACTAACTAGGTGTGTTGCCCTGAATAAATAAATTCTTTTATTATTTACGCCTGGTTTATTTACGCCTGGCTCTATTTACGCCTGGTTTTATTTATGCCTGGTTTTTGGCCAGACGGACTCAATTACATATTACGCCTCATTTTACGCCTGGTTTCTACATTCTTATCAAAACCACCTGTACGCCTGGTCACCATCAAAATTACGCCTGGTTTAGTTATCAATATTACGCCTGCTTTACGGGCGTCGCAGTTCGTACGGGCAGCACTTCTGTCCATCTTGATTTCTTCCCTAAGCGGGGTTTATATCAGGTTTTACAGTCTACCTCTGCCACTGATTCATTCGGAATCAGTATGCAACCTCACGTTTGTCGATTCAAACTACATCTTCAGACTTCAGTTTCTGTAATAGTTGCTCACACAATTGTACCTCTAGGAGGTCCTTCACTGGGCTACTCTGAGGTCACAGAGGTCTAGCTGGTTAGAATAAGTGTAACGCATTGTTTGTTTACACTCCCACCGCAGTCGGAGTTGGGTTTTTTCTTGTTTCCCACTTTGAGCTTATATCACTCCCCTTCTTAGTTTAGAATACTTAGAAGTTAAAGTGGCTCTTTTTGGCCTGTTTGACTTCTGTTCTCCGGCCCTCCTTTGAACTTTTCGGTTAATCTTAGATAGACTACCCTTTAGACTATCTTCTTTTAGCCTTGTGGCTCAGATTTAGTGAGCCCATTCTAGGAACTGAAGTGTCATCAGGCTCATGCTACTAAAGGGATCTCGTTTAACCCCTTCTGGGGATATTCCAGTAACAATCTGTTTGGTTTTGTCTGGGTGTATACCTAATGCAACTCCAATAAGGCTACTAAAGTCAGAGCCTTTATATTCTTAAAATTCACAAATTATTTGTTAGATTCTATCTTAAATAATTTTCACTGGGTCCAGTTCTTACTACCCAGTCAGTCATGGGGTTGTGCTGCTCTGCCAGTTAGCTGACTTGGCCTTGCCCAAGTCTGTAACTTTGGGCATACAAATCGGTTGCAGTTTTATTTATTATTTTGCTTATCTTGGTTTGTAAGCACTTCATACCACTATGTTCCAAAGGTCTTTGGTTTATACATATTGTATTGTTTCATAGTATTCTATGCTTCACACAGTTATCTGGTGTTCATAGTTACATTTACAGCTCAGTTATGAAGCTGTTATTTTAAGTATTGAATCAGGGGGTCGATACTTATTTAAATGATCTATGTAATAAAAAAAAATTTTCTGTTCCATGGATTAGCTTGAAATTGCCGATTATAATTTTAGATGGTGGTGGACTTATTGTCCTTGAACGAATTGAAGGACTTATGAGGTTGCCATATTCACCTTGTAACGTTCATCTGCCCATCTAAGAAGTTTTAGAGGCTCCTCCTACTGGCTGTATCGCCAGTCAGGATCCCAGATTACGCTATGGTGAGTGTAAGTTGCTTGGGTTCATGCTCTCGTCTGCTTTAATTTCTTGTAATTAGAGCAGATTTGAGCGTGCTTTGTTACTTGTTGTTCAGAGTTGTTCAAATCCCCTTTACATATTCGGGCACTCATAACAGGTTACATTGTACCACCCCAGCTCATTGTGTTAAAGTCGCAATTGTAATGTTGTCGTAAGCTATCTATAGACCAATATGAAAAATTTTGTTAATTTTAATATTTGTCTATTATACTTACGACAACATTAACTACCCACCCCTCCTTAATTTAGGACTTATTTGCGGAAAGAGGAAGTAACTCTGTGTGACTCTTGCTTGTACGGGTGTATTTGGCGGCGCCCTTGGTGCCGGGAGTCCCGGGAAGGGTATTTGGGGAAGTTTTTCCGTTCGTGGATTAAGGCAAGTTGAGTATCTTGCAATTGTAATGTTGTCGTAAGTATAATAGACAAATATTAAAATTAACAAAATTTTTCATTTCTCATTTAGTCTGTTTATGCGGTATGTGTTTTAAATGTCAATTTCTTCTTTTGCGGCAGTAATTCCGCTGACAAATTGTTAATTGTTATGTTTATTACTGAAAAGCTGTCCTGAAAAATGTTGATGAATGAAGTGTTTTATTCCAGTGCCATTATAATGGTGCTGGCGATATTGGAACTGAATTTGCCTGACACTCTCTTTAAAATCAATAATAATATTGGGGGAAGTTCCGAATCCTAAAATACCCTCTGAGGATCAATAGTTGCCTTAAAAACAATGACATTGGGTGTCCTTTGTCAGACGGACAAGGTTTTATTCTTTAATACCGTGTCAATGCACAAACACTGATTGCTGTCTAGAGGATTTTCTGGAAGTGCATTTGAAGTGATTGAAGAGATGGGATCTGCTAATGAAGTGTCTTTCAAATTGAAAAAAAACTACCAGTAGATGTATTTTGAATTGTTTTGTTCTGTTTTGGATAGCGCTAAAGGTAATTATCTTAGAATTGTTCCTTGAATTGGAGTTTGGTTTGACTTTTATGGAAATTGAAAGTGTTACCAAGATTGTTTAAATGGATGGCATTAATTGAATGGTTTATCTAGTTTAAATGACTTGCGGAAATTATGTCACACCTAATGGCTTTTTGATGGAAGCATTAAATCGTGTCTGCGTGTTGGCATTTTTTGTTGTTTTTTTAGTCCACTACCGGTGTGTCACCGGAGGGGACTATATGTTTACATCTGTATGTCCGTCGGTCTATCCGGAAAACTGGATCCTGCGATAACTTAAAAAGTATAAAAGATATTTTCATGAAACTTTTTACATATGGTAGAGGGGCATAAGGAGATTATGCTTGTTATTTAATTTTGTTGATATGGCCAAAATTGTGGTTGCTATGGCAACAAAATAGTAAAAGAAAACAACGTCAGTCCATCCGGAAAACTGGATCCTGCAATAACTTAAAAAGTATAAAAGATATTTACATGAGACTTTTTACATATGGTAGAGGGGCATAATGAGATTGTGAAAGTTATTTAATTTTGTTGGTATGGTCAAAACTGTGGTTGCTATGGCAACAAAATAGTAAAAAAAAAAAATGTCGGTCCGTCAGGAAAACTGGACCCTGCTATAACTTAAAAAGTATAAAAGATATTTTCATGAAACATTTTACATATGGTAGAGGGGCATAAGGAGGTTATGCACATTATTTAACTTTGTTTGGCCAAAATTGTAAAAAAAAAAAATTCACACGAAATAGGATCATGCTATAACATGAAAACTATAAAATATTGTAAAACTTGGTACATATGTAGGGGAGCATACGGAGATTTTGCACACAATTTTATTTGGTATAAATATGGCCAAAATAGTGGTTGTTATGGTAACAGAGTTACACAGCTGAATAAGGGAGCTTAATACGTCTATCTTTATACTCAATACATATTCGATAGTTACTTCCCTTCAAATAGAGTTATAGATTAATACTTGACTTGAAATTGATGTTAATTTCTTTGCGTATGTATTTTTATTACTTTTTGTATCATATTGTAATACGTTTGTAAACTTACTAGATTAAAAAAAAAGAAAGAAAAAAAAATGATTTGTAAGAAATTTGTAAGAAAGATTATGCACTCAAACTTGTTTTATTAAGGTTGTGAAATGTAGCATGCCTTTGTTATTTGTCTAAATTATAGCCTTTTGTTTGGTCTGGTCCAACAAAAAACATTTACTGTCAAACATTTGACCCGTAGGGGACATCATGTATTGCCATGCTATACTGGAGTATCTTGTTTATTCTGCTGCCTGTCTAAATCTTTGGTGGAAACGGTTTCCTCTTTAAATGCCTTTTCTTCTATCAAACATTGCCTTCTTGATCGTCAAGCCAGTTCGGTAGGTCATTGTCTTGGGTTGGAACCATGCTTATGGCATGTTTTACTGGAATTAATCAGCTCTTTTCTGCATCCCATCCCACCCTGTTGTCTTGCCAACAGATTAAGTTTAAAACTTCATTGATAATGACATTTCCAGCATGTTGATATTGTTCCATATCACTTATACCTGGCGGGCTGAACTTGAAGATCACAAACCCTCAAAAACATGGCATTGTATAGGCAGACTCCTGAAACCATGTTTGATATTGATAATAATTTGATAACCTGTCCAACCACCATTCCACAACAACAATGTCTGTCTATATAAATTATACGAGCACTACTTTAAGATTTAAGAATAATCATATTGCAAAGTCATACTTTATTTGTATTGTCTTGCCTTCCAAAAGTCACAGACTTAGCAATACCTTGACTGAGGAATATAACTCCTTGACTTTTTTGTGTGTGCTTTGTGTGATTGGATTGGCAAGGCGTCAAGACAGTTTTCTTGTTCCGGAAATAGAAGGCAACAAAAGTGGAAATGGGATCATCAAGTTTCCATATGGAGTGACAATCAGTGAACCAATGCAATTTGTTTTGGTCATACATTTATACTGTGGTGCCATCTTTTCTGGAAAGATCATGTTGATACGGTGACACGATATTCAGAGTAATTACTGGCATTCCTCCTTTTAAATGCCAACATCATCTTTGAATATGATCAAAGTAATCAAAAATGATTTACAGAAAGTGGTAAAACTTGGCAGACATGTACTAACCATTTAAGGGATGGTTCTGATATATTTCTGGACAGTTTATAATTCTATGGAATGGATCTTAAGTCAGTATGAAACAAAATTCAGTTAGTTACAGTACTTTGTTAAAACTAAAGCTAGCTTGAAAATGAACGGATCTTAAGTCAAGAAATGAAACATAACTTAGTAACTTTGTTAAAACTGACATAATTAACTTCAGATGTTTACAATTTTACTTTGATGTGAATGTTGGTTGATATTAATAACTCTGTCAACAGAATGTGTTGTAGTGCCTAGAGATTTTGAAATGAAAAAAGTGAGATTTTCTGGTAATGTAGGAGAGTTGACAGGTATGGTTTGATGCATAATGTGCAAAATGTCACATGACTGGTTTGTTGTGATGTGTGCAAAATGTCACATGACTGGTCTGTAGGGATGTGTGCAAAATGGCACATGACTGGTACTGTAGTGATGTGTGCAAAATGTCACATGACATACATTATTGATACTTGCAAATATTTTAAAATGTATCATATGATTGGTACTGTAGTGATGTGTGCAAATATTTTTGAATGTATCACATGACTCGTACTGTATGGATGTGTGCAAATATTTTTGAATGTATCACATGACTGGTACAGTAGTGATGTGTGCAAATATTTTTGAATGTATCACATGACTGGTACTGTTGTGATGTGTGCAAATATATTTTAAAATGTATCACATGACTGGTAATGACATGTGCAAATTATTTTTTTAGCATGTATGACATATACTGATGTGTGCAAATGGATACTTTTGAATGTATCACATGACTGATACTGTAGTGACAGGTGCAAATGCATATTAATTATTAATTTTGTGAAGTGTAATTTAATTACAGCAATACTATCAAATAAATAATACATATTAAGAGATACTGTGACCACTATATTGTTTTCAGCTGCAGATATTGTTTAAACCATTTCTGAGTGAGGTTGATGAGTCAGAATGGATCAATGGCTGTATTGCTAATTACCGAAGAACAAGAGCTGTAATTCCTGGGAGGGGTATTATTTCGTTCTAATGTAAATAATGCAGTGGTCAAGCTTTATTTATTGATCACAAAATTAATCTTTGTGAGCACGATAGTTCTTCGGTATTAATTTCGATATTTATAAAGCGCTTCTGAAATGTCATGCTGACATAGTTCTGAAATGTCATACTGAAATAATTCTGAAATGTCATACTGAAATAGTTCTCAGAGCAAGCACATTTAGGGGTCTGCCTTTCGTGTTAATAATTATTGTCATGTTTTAGGAAATCATTGTAGTTACTTTTCATATGCTACAAGAGTCTGCAATTTTGAAAGCTACAGTAGTCTCTAAATTTACAGTGTCTATTTGCAAAAATTATGCTTTGAGACCTTTTTCAAGAAAATTGGGAAAAGGCCTAGGCCTGCTGATTTTGGGAGAAAGAAGTGCGAGACTGTCAAAATTGGGGGAAAATGAGTGAGATTTTCAAATGTATGTTTTGGGTACAATATTGATCATGTATTGAATTTAGCATTTATTTTAAAATACAAACTTTTTAAAGCCTGTCACTTTTATATAAAAATAAATAAAAATAATAATTTATGAGTTGGAATTTTTTCTCCAGAATTGGGAAAAATAGAGTTTTTTCAGTTGGGAAGAGGCCGAAATTTCAGCCCCACTTTAATAGTTTAAAAAGGCTCTGTGTTATAAGTCTAAATATGCAAAATTGTGTATCACGGGCTCCCAATTCTTGTTTCAATGTCTGTTGGTCATATATTATTGATGTCTAAACTTCCTAAATCACCCAGCTGTTATATCCACAGGTTGAACCTTCATTAAGTCAGCCTCATTGCTTTATGTCATATTTAGTATCATTAGTAGCATATGGGGAAGCAAATTAAAGTGCTGTTAAACATTGGATTGTGGATTATTTGTCAGATAATCATTCTCAGATAAGCCACTGTCACACTTCTGTTAATTACAGTTATTGGCAATTTCGAAATCATCTAATCAATAGTCAAGGCTCACTTAAATAACTTCATACTCGCAAATACTGGTGTTATTTTCATACTGAATGGTGCATCTCTCGTACTCGATTCAGGCTGGTTCAGTTTTGTTAAAAAATATATTTTGGTGTTAAATTGAACTTACATGGATTTTAGAACACCATATTTTGCGCTATTGTGGTGTTAATTTAGACTTGGATGGATTTTAGAATACCATAAATCGGCAGAGGATTATAAGTTGAAATTGTGTGTGACAGTAAAAATTTATAATTCAGGTAAAAAAGATTGTGTGTGACAGTAAACATTTATAATTCAGGTAAAAAAAAGTTGTGTGTGACAGTAAAAAATTATAATTCAGTTATAATTCAGGTAAACAAATTTGTGTGTGACAGTAAAAATTTATAATTCAGGTTAAAAAAAACATATAGATCTACAATGTTCGCTTATCATTTGAACAGTCACCATCAGCATGATCAGGGTACCTGTGTTCACCGTACATGACTATTGACCATTTTTAACTGGATATGTCCATATTATTACCATTCTACTAGCATCTGCTTTATGAAATGTCATTTCCACACAATGTGTGCTAATAACTACTGAGGCCAAATAAAATTATATGTGTGGTACTTATTTCATCTATGTGGAAAATTAGATAAACAATCTCTCCTTGCAGACGATGTCACTGCAGAGAATGTCTTCAGGGATGAAGACCATATTTAAACTTAATACAACTACCCTGTTTGCAATTTGTGTTTATCTTGCAAAAAATTGCTTGTACCAAAGAGAGGTGGTGTCACAAACAATTAAATGTTCTGTTATTTAAAACAGCTAGTAGCTTGGTATGACCCAGGTATCTAAAAAGTAGTGGGTTTTAGCTCTACTGATCAGAGATCAGCAGAGCTTATGGCGTGGTGCGGTATCCGTCTGTCCATCTGACCGTCCGTCTGTTGATCCGTAAACGTTTTTTGTAGCGACTGATCCTCTGAAACTACTGAATGGATTTTCATGAAACTTTACGGAAATGTTGCCCATGAAGTCTAGTTGATCCTAGCAAAAATTCATGTTGATGCGAAATCCAAGATGGCTGCCAAATCTAAAAATAGTTTTTAAAAAACAAGTTTGTAGCGACTACTTCTTGAAAATTATAAGTGATATTGATATGGGACTTTTTCTGAAATGATCAGCATGACATGATGTTGGTCCTTGTCGAAAATCGTTTTGATTCAATGTTCAACATGGCTGTCAGCGGCCATCTTTGTTTACATAAGAGTTATCTAGTAAAAACTTGTAGCGACTACTCCTCTGTAACTACCTGACGGATTTTCATGAAACTTCACACGAATGTTGCTCTTGATGTCTAATTGATCCTAGCAAAATTTCAGGTTGGCCGAAAATTCAAGATGGCTGCCATGGCTAAAATAAATTTTCAAAATACAAGTTTGTAGTGACTACTTCTTGAAAACTATAAGTGATATTGATATGGGACTTTTTCTAAAATGATCAGTATAACATGATGTTGATCCTTGTCAAAAATTATTTTGATTTGACGTTAAACATGGCCGCCAGTGCAGTGGCCATCTTTGTTTACATAGAGTTATATAATGAAAACTTGAAGCAACTACTCCTCTGAAACTACTTGACGGATTTTCATGAAACTTCTCAGAAATGCTGATCTAGCTATCAAAAACCTATCAGTAGAGCTTCAAGGTCATTGACCTCTTGTTATTACCTCCCTGCCTATACTACCCTCTGTTGCAGTTGAAATATTTTGTATTATTTAAAAAAGAAATCTTTCTTAACATCTGAAAATGTTTATATTCTTAAACTAATGTGTGCCTGAAAGTATGAAACACTATTAAAATTGTTTTCAATCTTGGAAGTACCTAGTAGTATGTGTTACTATTTTTGACTTGTGCCGAGGCAATATTCCATTTGTCGTATAAAATAAAATAAAAATTCACCCCCGCCCCTTTTTTAAAATAAAATTTGAATGATAAACTAGCAATTAATTTATTATGGCCTAATGTGGATGTACAGTGAGCATGCTGCATCTCTGGTCATGGCCTTGGAGTGACTACACACCCTGGATGTACAGTGAGCATGCTGCATCTCTGGTCATGGCCATGGAGTGACTACACACCCTGGATGTACAGTGAGCATGCTGCATCTCTGGTCATGGCCATGGAGTGACTACATACCCTGGATGTACAGTGAGCATGCTGCCTCTCTGGTCATGGCCATGGAGTGACTACACACCCTGGATGTACAGTGAGCATGCTGCATCTCTGGTCATGGCCATGGAGTGACTACACACCCTGGATGTACAGTGAGCATGCTACATCTCTGGTCATGGCCATGGAGTGACTACACACCCTGGATGTACAGTGATGTTTTCTCGATAGTTACTTGAATGCTGGATGCCTGCATCTTGTATATAAACAGTTGAAACTAGTGTGAATAACAATGAACCTTCTGGCATGGATTTAAAATAGTCTTGACACCTTTCTGTTTTTAGTCCTTTCACAATATTTCCTGGCAAATTGTTTGCACTTAAAGCATGTTTCTGAGAATCTTTTTTCCACACTAAACAGGTTACAGCCAGTTTCCCTTCCTTTGCTGCATACCGAGCAAAAACAGTGCATTTTGCAGTAACATGAATAAGTCGTGGACTTAACGTGAAACTATTCTAATTCCTTAATACTTCTATAATTATTATCGAATATTTGCCTAGCTATCATAGATCATTTCAAATTGAATCGTGCATCCTGCTATGAAATTAAAACAACACTCAAAATGCATAAAGCATTCACTACATGTCAAAATTCCCTGGAAATTCACTTTTGTGCATCAGCCAACACTACATAAATATCCTGCTTGAAGCATCATTGAACTTGAATTATAACTCATTATAAATTACATGTTTCCAGAGTTTTCGATAGGAACTCACTGCAGCCATCATGAGTGGCTTTAAATCAAGCTATTGTTATTTAATTATATTGACTTGCAGAACAAAACACCAGTGGCCTCTCATTTACATAACAATTCATCTGTCATTTGTGAGCCACATTGCAATGTCAAGTCGGTATTTGTTATTGTTTCCAATACTGTATTTCTGTCAAAGTAGCACCTCCCATAATAGAATGTTTCCCGCATCTTAGAAAAATTCTTCCAAATTCAATACATTTTCTACCTTCTGTATCCAAAAATCCAAAAAACTATTATTTTTTTCAAGAAATCTTCAATCTTGTATAACCCAATGCTTTTTTGAGTTTTTTAATTTGATAAAACCACCAGCTTGGCATTTTGCATGTTGCCCAGGTGTTACTATGACGGGAAATATGATATGTCTACCACTCAGAGTTCATCTTAAAAAAACAACAGTTCTATGAATTTCCATACATATAATAAATTATTTCAGCAAAGATAATTAATATTTTTTTCCCTGCTACTATTCTACGATTAATTATCATAACCAGTTCATATTTAAAAGCCCATTCTTTCATTTGATTCAATTTGTCGGTCGGTTCAGAACGCTGACTGGGTCATCTCACACACAGGGTTATATATTCCCTCAATGGTTGTATTATTGCTAAAAAAAAATACAAAACCAGAGGGATGTAAATGCTTCCTTCATCTGGGAGGGTATTAATAATCTAAAAAATGTGTTCAAGAGACCTAACAATTCAGAGAGAGTTTTCAGCTATTGATTTATAGCAAACTGATTTACGGAAGATCCGGCCTGTTTACTAAAACATGTAAGTGAAAACAAGTTCTTATTAATTATTTTGTTATTAGTGAAAGCCACAGTTGAATTAACTGTTTTGTAAATTTTTAAAGTGGTTTGTGTACTGTCTAAAGTCAAGATTTTATGCTTTTTGAATTTTTTCAGCAGTTGATGTCATCAGGGCTTGAATTTAGCACTCGCAGACTCAAAAATGCGATTTGATTTGAGAAAATGCGAGTAGATATTTTCAGCACTGACATAAAACTGCGAGTGCATCTTTTCTGTACAAAGCATGATTAATAGATTCATTAAATAACAAAATAGGAAATTGAAAGGAGTTGGTTGCTAGCTGTCTTTTACAGCACAGTCTTATGCAAGTATTTTATAACATAGTAATGCACAGGAGAAATAAAACACAAGTAAGAATGCATTTTGTGTGAGTTAAAAATATTTGCGCTTTTTAAAAAAAAAAAGCAAGTGGGATAAAATGGATAAATTCTGCTTCAGTTATAAACACTTTTGACTTGATGGTGATATTTTGACATCTTTCAGAGCTTTTAAAACTATTTATGATTATATATTTCTACCAGAAATGTTATTATTTCACCTATAAATCAGCATCGTGTGCCAATCGCCTAGGGGCCGTCGGGAGGACTGGGCTACTGCCTCAAACCAGTTATGAAGTTTCGGAATCCATATTCTTTATATTTTTATCTCCATGTAAAGGAGGCCAGGATACAGAAAGTTTGTATACGTCAGGCGACATAACAAATAACCTGTATTGTGTTATGATGCTGTAAAACCAAATCCATTTCAATGCTTTTCTTTTTTTTGCGAGCGCAAATATTTTCAACTCTCAGAAATGCATTCTTACTCATAAAAATGCATGTTTACTTGCACTATTTTTTTCTCCTTTCGTTCAAAGACATTTCTGTGCATTATAAAATACTTGCATAAGATTGTGTTGTCAAAGACAGCTAGCAACTAACTCCTTTCAATATTTGATCAATCTATCAATCCCGCTTTGTACAGAAAAGATGCACTCCCAGCTTTATGTGAGGGCTGACAATACCTAACTCACTTTGTAATCAACTTGCATTTTGTGAGTTTGCCAGCCAATATATACTGAGGGAAAAAAGTTTAGCAAGTTTTTGTTGCAACCTGGAAATAATGCATTTTTGTGGTTTAAAATCAAGAAGCTACTGCCATAAACAAAATATTTTATTAAACACACATCATGCAGTAACAGTCGAACATCTTAATGACGTAACGAATAAATAAACGTTGGGAGTCAAGCCTGTAAAGTCCCAAAATGTCAGTATAGCTTGTATACAGTATTATTTCATCTAAAAAAAACTTGCTAACCTTTTTTCCCTCAGTATATTATAACATTCCTTATTATGTGTACACTCATTATCACTTGTTTAGTTCTAGGAGTATCAGGATTTGTTTTGGTCATAAGACAATATCTTTGGACAGATAAGGAAATATTTGGTTGGCATATTGTATCCAAGTTTTATCATTGTTGGGAAGGCTTCTGAACCTTTGGCAGGCATTGTTTAACCATAAAGATAGTGAAACAGTTGATTTTGTCAGTTGTTATTAAGGTATACCAAAAAGATAATGGAAAATATAAAATGTAATAGATGGATGAAGAGGAAGTGAAACAGATCACTAAGCTGTGTAGTGGACTCATTTGAAAGTTTTTATAAAATCTTATCAAAATTCAATGAATAGAGAATGTACTCTATGAATGAAATGAGTCTGAACAATTCTGCAAGGTATTTGTTTATAAGTAAAGAAAGGTTCTGAAGTAATGATTGTTATGAATATAAATATGACCTTTTAGAACTTTAAAATGGATAAAACAAAATTAATACAAATATCAATCAAGTTTTTGAAGAGTTTGAAAGGATGTAAGGAAGACGGAAATACATAAAATTTAAATCAACAATTTGTGTTTACCAGTAAATTAATTTAACTGGTGCTTACCAGTAGAATTAATATAACTGGTGCTTACCAGTAAATTAATTTAACTGGTGCTATTACCAGTAGTTTAACAATACTTCTATGAGATGACTGTTGTGGACAAAGTAAAACATAATGTTTTTTGTGGGATTATTAAAATCAGTCGCCCTTCCCGCTTAACAACATCGAGAAGCGAGTTTAGTAGTCAGGGGCGTAACTAGACAGTTGTCAATGTGTATGCAATATTTATATGTTTGGGAAGGTGGGGGCAATTTTTTTTTTTATTCTTAGATACTATGTGGTGCATTTTGGGAATATTTTCCCAACATTTTTAATGCTGTGAAGTTAATAATTTAGCCTGAATTTTCCAATATTTTGTGGAAAATTGATAAAAATAGTTGTTCCAGAATGCATCTGATAGTCGCTCCTCTTTGCATATATGGATCTTTTTTAATTTCTTTTTTTTTGCAATGTGTACGCAACTGCTTACGTTGCGTACAGGTAGCTTACACCCCAGGTATAGAGTTTATTTTTGCAATCAAATATTTCAGATTTCATATAATAATATGATCGAATGTTTGTGCATGGTAGCCCTTTTTCAAGATAACAGAACACCAATGTTTGAATCGACCCATTCATGTGCATGTGGTTGTTCCTAGGAAATGTTGCATTCCATCATGAATTGTTTTTGGATGCATTTTGAAATGGAAACATTAACGACATTGTTAATTTGTACTTATTTTTAGCAGACTAGGTAATTTTGTAAGAAATCGTAAGAATAGTTCATTATACTATCTTAAACTTTTAATTTGTAACGATACATAACAACACTTGCCGCTGTGTTTTCATGACTGAAGATTCTATAAATAAAACTGAAAGTCGAATTTTGAATTCCAGAAACATGTTGAATGTGTTTTGGTTAATTAAGAAAGAAAGTATTTCTGATACAATTTTGTTGTCTGTCTTGAGACTAACACATGCTTCATGTTTAAACTTTTAACTTTATGATTCAATATATCTTTCAGAATTTTATCATTGGAATGTTTTTGTGATTATTATTGCTCGATCATGTTATCTGTTTATTCTTCAACAGTTGGTGATAATTATGAAGAAGAAAGAGATTCCAGTTTGTCCAGTTTTGACACCGTTGGTAAGAAAATTATAACTTTAATATCTAAAAATTTATAATTTATGGTGTTATAATAATTTTATTGGGACACTGTCCAAAAGTAAAAGATATATTGAGCATAACTTTGTCGAGATTAGTCTATTCTGAACTCACGGCCAATTTCAGCGAAAGTTTTTTTAGGGATGATTAATACCAGGCCTAGTTGTGCATATCATCGCCGTGTTACGGTTGAATGATTTTTGGCGGAGTTATGGCACTTTAAAGGTTTTAGTACCGTATTTTACCTTGTATAGTACACGGTTTTTAGCTCTACTGATCAAAGATCAGCAGCGCTTATGCCGTGATGTGGTGTCCGTCGTCCGTCCGTCTGTCTGTAAACTTTTTTGTAGCGACTACTCCTCTGAAACTACTGGATAGATTTTCATGAAACTTTACAGAAATGTAGCCCATGATGTCTAGTTAATCCTAGCAAAAATTCATGTTAATGTGAAATCCAAGATGGCGGCCAAAGCTAAACATAGATTTTTAGCTCTACTGATCAGAGATCAGCAGAGCTTATGCCGTGGTGCGGCGTCCGTCGTCCGTCTGTCCGTAAACTTTTTTTTGTAGCGACTGATCCTCTGAAACTACTGAATGGATTTTCATGAAACATTAAATTCATATTGAAGCGAAATCCAAGATGGCCGCCAGATCTAAAAATAGGTTTTTAAAAAAAAATTGTAGCGACTTCTTCATAAAAACTATAAGTGATATTGATATGGGACTTTTTCTAAAATGATCAGCATGACATGATGTTGGTCCTTGTCGAAAATCGTTTTGATTCGACGTTAAACATGGCTGCCAGCGGCCATCTTTGTTTACATAGAGTTATATAATGAAAACTTGTAGCAACTACTCCTCTGAAACTACTTGACGGATTTTCATGAAACTTCACAGGAATGTTGCTCTTGATGTCTAATTGATCCCAGCAAAATTTCAGGTCGGCCGGAAATTCAAGATGGCCGCCACGGCTAAAAATAGATTTTCAAAATACAAGTTTGTAGCGACTACTTCTTGAAAACTATAAGTGATATTGATATGGGACTTTTTCTAAAATGATCAGCATGACATGATGTTGGTCCTTGTCAAAAATCGTTTTGATTCAACGTTAAACATGGCTGCCAGAGGCCATCTTTGTTTACATACAGTTATATAGTAAAATCTTGTAGCGACTACTCCTTTGAAACTACTTGACAGTTTTTCATGAAACTTTACAGGAATATTGCTCTTAATGTCTAATTGATCCTAGCAAAATTTCAGATCGGCCAGAAATTCAAGATGGCCGCCACAGCTAAAAATAGATTTTTAAAAGAGAAGTTTGTAGCGACTACGTCTTGAAAACTATAAGTGATATTGATATGGGACTTTTTGTAAAATGATCAGCATGACATGATGGTTATAAGAGTCAAACATTATTTTGATTCGACGTTAAACATGGCTGCCAGTGGCCATCTTTGTTTACATAGAGTTATATGATGAAAACTTGTAGCGACTACTCCTCTGAAACTACTTGACGGATTTTCATGAAACTTAACAGGAATGTTGCTCTTGATGTCTAATTGATCCTAGCAAAATTTCAGGTCGCCCGGAAATTCAAGATGGCTGCCATGGCTAAAAATAGATTTTCAAAATACAAGTTTGTAGCGACTACTACTTGAAAACTATAAGTGATATTGATATTGGACTTTTTGTAAAATGATCAGCATGACATGATGTTGGTCCTTGTCAAAAATTGTTTTGATTCAACGTTAAACATGGCTGCCAGCAGCCATCTTTGTTTACATAGAGTTATATAGTAAAAACTTGTAGCGACTAATCCTTTGAAACTACTTGGCAGATTTTCATGAAACTTTACAGGAATGTTGCTCTTAATGTTTAATTGATCCTAGCAAAATTTCAGATCGGCCAGAAATTCAAGATGGCCGCCACAGCTAAAATTAGATTTTTTAAAAAAGAAGTTTGTAGCGACTACGTCTTGAAAACTGAGTGATATTGATATGGGACTTTTTGTAAAATGATCAGCATGACATGATGGTTATCAGAGTCAAACATTATTTTGATTCGACGTTAAACATGGCTGTCAGCGGCCATCTTTGTTTACATAGAGTTATATAATGAAAACTTGTAGCGACTATTCCTGTGAAACTACTTGACGGATTTTCATGAAACTTCACAGGAATGTTGCTCTTGATGCCTAATTGATCCTAGCAAAATTTCAGGTCGGCCGGAAATTCAAGATGGCCGCCACGGTTAAAAATATTTTTTCAAAAAACAAGTCTGTAGCGACTACTTCCTGAAATCAAAATCAATCAGTAGAGCTTCAAGGTCATTGACCTCTTGTTAAAAAACAAGTTTGTAGCGACTACTTCTTAAAAGCTATAAGTGATATTGATATGGGACTTTTTATCAGCATGTCATGATGTTGGTCCTTGCCGAAAATCGTTTTAATTCGACGTTAAACATGGCTGCCAGTGGCCATCTTTGTTTACATAGAGTTATATAGTTAAAATTTGTTGCGACTACTCCTCTGAAACTGCTTGAAGGATTTTCATGAAACTTCACAGAAATGTTGCTCTTAATGTGTAGTTGATCCTAACGAAATTTCAGGTTGGCCCGAAATTCAAGATGGCCACCACGGCTAAAAATAGAACTTTAAAAAACAAATTTGTAGCAACTACTTCTTGAAAACTATAAGTGATATTGATATGGGACTATTTCTAACATGATTGAAAGGATGTTGGTCCTTGTCAAAAATCATTTTGATTTGACATTAAATATGTCTGCCCCATCTTTGTTTACATAGAGTTATATAATAAATACTTGTAGCGACTACTCCTCTGAAACTACTTGAAGGATTTTCATGAAACTTAAAAGAAATGTTGCTCTTGATGTGTAGTTGATCCTAACAAAATTTCAGGTTGGCCAGAAATTCAAGATGGCCACCATGGCTAAAAATAGATTTTTGAAAAACAAATTTGTAGCAACAACTTCTTGAAAACTTTTTTCAGTTTAAAAAAGTCATTGAATTGTTATTTTCTGTGAATGGTTCATCTAGGAAATATTTTGATGCGCATTATACATGGAAACCTTTTTACCCAGGTTTGTCCTCTGAGAAAAGGGGTGCACACTATTGATGAGTGTGCACTATATACGGTAAAATACGGTACATAAACTTTGTCCAGACTAGTTCTCCAAAACCCTTGTCCAGACTAGTTCTCCAAAACCCTGGCCGGATTTCAACGAAACTTTGCTGGGATGATCAGTACCAAGCCCAGTTGCGCATATCATCGCCATGTTCCAGTTGAATAATTTTGACAGATTATGCACAAACTTTATCCGGACTAGTTTTCCTGAACCCCTGGCTGGATTTCAGTGGCACTTGGCAGAAATGATCAGTACCAAGACTAATTGCACATAGCAATGTCGTGTTCCCCACCACGGACTCCATATAGCCAGTAGGCCCTCGTCTCGATCTTGGGCTTTTTTTTTTTTTTTTTGTATATCTATTGAATTCCGTTAAAACATCTTGTTTCTATTTAGTAAATATTTAATAATGGTAGATGTGGAATGTTTATCAATGTAATTACTTTGTGTTTTATAAGCTAAAAGTTATGGATATTGTCAATATTGAAATCCTTCTCTTGATAAGTTTGCTCGTGCTAAGGCTAGAATCCACAACAGACATGTGTAGCACGAAGAAAAAGTATAATGTGCAGCACCAATTCTAGGTTAACAAGATGCTCAATTTTCAATACAATATGTAGGGAGTATTTGAATTAGGAATAATTGTAGTATTAACAATTGATGTTCAATGGGATATGACCCCATTGACCTCTCCTCTATCTCAGCCATCTCAGCAGTCAGCCACATTATGCAGTGGTGTAATACCTGTATAACATACACATTTTACTTACCCGATGTACCTTTATTCACCTATACTGGCCAATTATGTTGTACCAATTACCGTATTAGTTCGGGCTGGACTGAGTGGGTAATGTTTTTAACCACCATTTAAAGGGATATCTTGCCTTCATCTTGCTTTTATGCCAGTAAATGTTTTAATTTGTACCAAATTGCTGCATTTAATGTATTGTTACTTTCAACATTTTATAAAATTGGAAAAATGTTTTTCATGTATTGAAAATGTCTGTGCGTTTGAAATGTGAATTGATGTTTTGTCTTTTAAACTTTAACTAGAAATTAAAATACGTTTAAATGTTATTATGTGTGCCTAGTATAAAGGAGTATAATGATTGTGGTTGTTGATAGATCCTTCAACATTTCTCGAATTTTTGGATTTGGATTTGGTGAGATATTTTGCTTTTATATCTTGAGTTTAGTAATTTTGTATTTGAAAGTTTGCAACAACTGTATTTTAGGGTATTCATTTATAGATTTTGGGTCTTACATACTGCTTGTGCACTAAATTATGTTTAAAGAAAATCTACCAGATTTGTGTATCTCCCTTAAAAAATTCACAATCTTTCAGGTTTAAAGGTCTTGAAAATATCACATGTATGCACTTATAACATTTAACTGATGGTTCCATGCACAAGTATCTGTCGTCTCAGAATGTAAAAGAGGAACCAGCATGTGCTATTTTATTGTTATCCCAAATTTTATACCGTATTCTCTCCAGCGTTTGGAGATGCTGTAAAAAGCTTCAGAAATGATATTCAACAACATGCAGTTTACTTTACCATCATGTCAGCTGTACACAGGAAAGAGTTTTTGGTTTACATGACGTGGTCCGAGTATTAACTTTCATACCCCATCCAACCCCTCCTCCAAGAAGCAAAAACGGGGTTGGCTGGGGTATGAAATAAAACCTTAATTTCAGCTTAAAAAATTCGCATATTGTAAAATTAAAACATTTAATAGGTAATTATAAACAGGTTGTTGCATTATTTTTCAGTAAACAATGTTTTGAAACATGCTTTATAGTCGAAATATCCGTTATAAAATCCTGCTAATATAAGCTTTCCCATTGCTTAATGGAATTAAGGCAGGACCACGTAATGAACATTTTATTTCATACATGCATACCAGTAGTTACCGTAATAGGATTGGAACGAAAGAAAAATGCTCAAGAGTTCCTCTCCATGAATGTTTTGCATGTCAGTTTTATGAACATCGTTTTATACTTTCAGATACATTGTCAGAGCCGAAGGTGAATGGTGGTCACCCTTTAAAGTCCAGTCCCAAACCAGGTAAATAAACACCTAGTTAGCTAAAGGAGGGAAAAGCTATGAATAATTTATTATTGACCTCTCATGTAATCTATTTCAATTATTATAATGACTTCGAAAGCAAATTTGTTGTTTTGCAAATGTTGTAGGTGACAACTTTGATAACGCATTTGCAAGAATTGAAAATTAAGACCTGTTTGGATGAAAGTTTGGATGTTAATAACACTGTAAGTGACAATATTTAATTGAAACATGATTGAAAAAATATATGAAAAAATCAGCAGGTTGAAATATTAAAATGTTCAGTATACCATATGGCTGACTTGGCGAGCAGGGAATAGTAAGGAAAAAGACAAATCTATATGAAGCAAAGACAATAACGGCTATGTTTCATTGAAACTTGATTGGAAAAACACAATATGAAGGAATCAGTTTGGCTTGAAGTAATAACAGTTTCCATCTTGGGCTGACTTGGCCTGGAGGGATTAGAAATAAAAAAAGACAAATCTTGGATAAAAGAATATCAAGTCAAAACACAACAGTATGATAGAGAAATGTGGCATGTGCCACTAGAAAGTATGATCAGATAAATTCTGTCTATGGGAGACGGTTGCTTCAAGTGTATATTCGGACAACGTTTTCAAATACAGATTCAGGAGTTACTGTTAGTAAGGTGTGCCCATCAGATAAATTGTGTGTACTGCTATGGTGTATAGTCCCTCTGAATGTTGATGGCACGATGTAGTATGGATTTAAATTAGACTGAATGACTAGAGATGACAATCAAAATGGGAGATGGAGAAAGGTGATTTTTCATTTGACAGGAAGGGGTGCAGTTGCCTCGATCTTGATCCATGGCTGCAAGTGCATATATCGAGAGCTCAGGGCTCAGGTTTTTTTAACCTATTTAAGAGGGGCTGAAATTCGGCCTCTTCCCAATTGCAAATACCTCTATTTTCCAAATTCTGGGTAAAAATAAAAAAAAAATTCAGAAAGTGAAAATTGACCGTCTTTCCATTGGTTGCATGTTAAAATCATTGCTAAATTCAATACATGATTAATATTATATCTAAAGCATGCATTTTATACAAGTTTTCTCTTGAAACAACCTTCCCCTAAAGAATGAAAATCACACAATTTTCCCCCAGTTTAGACATCTGGCACTTCCCAATTTAGACATCTGGCACTTCCCAATTTAGACATCTGGCACTTCCCAGTTTAGACATCTGGCACTTCCCAATTTAGACATCTGGCACTTCCAAATTTAGACATCTGGCACTTCCCAATTTTCTCGAAAAAAGCCCTGGGCTTTGTGGAAAAATACTGTAACTACATGTATATACTAGTATACATACAGAACACAATTCAACAGTTTTCCACTGATAGCCATCCATAATGAACAGAGCAATAGAGATAAAATGAAGTGTTATATTTATTTTGACTGGAAGTGGAGCATTTGCCATGCAGTTGCCCCAATCCGTGACTAATACATATACAGTCAAAATCTGAATTGAAATGATAGGTAAGAGATGGAGACTGATATGGGTTTCTCATTTGACAAGAAGGGTGCATTGGCCCAGTCACCCCACTCTTAATCCACACCAAATACAACTGCAAGTGCCATATGCACTCGAAATGGAAGTGGCAATATGGATGGGTGGAATCAAAGATTAAACCGGTATCTGTGGGTGGAATATTGGTTTATATAAATCCATTTGCCTCAATCCTCAAATGCACACCTAATATAGCTGCAATTGAAATATGCACATGAAGTATTAATAGAGACTGTGATATAGAGGAGATGGAGACACATCTGCTGAATATGGATTTTTCTTTTGACAGCAGTTGGATGCTGCTTAAACATTTATCTTTTGAAGAATACGAAAATGAGATTTGTGAAAAACTGGATCTGAATTTTATGTCTGGATGTTGCTTCCAAGGTTTCCTGAAATGCTGAGAAGATGGCAATTATTGTAATGAAAGTGTAGAATATATGGGGTTTAACGTCGCTTTAACTATCTTTGTCATATCACAAAAGTGTACTAAGTCTTGTAGCAGTGAGCTCTATGCTCATCTTTATAGTGCTGCCACACTGGAATACCACACCGTAGACGCAACCAGTTACATTATACTGACACTGGCCAGACCAGTCCTAGCACTACCCTTTATATACCGAATGTCAAGCAAGGGAGCTACTAGTACCATTTTTATAAAGTGTTTGGGATGACCTGGCAGGGATTGAACCCACAACCTCCTGCATACAAGCCAGATACTCTTCCACTAAGCCATGTCGCTGTATGTACAAGGGCCAGCAGAGCTTATGGGATGGCGAGTTATCCATCGTCCGTAGTCTGTCGTCTGTTAACTTTTAACTCGCCTCGGTAAGACGAGGGCCTTCAGTTTTCATCCGAATTTACCAAACTTTAACAGATTGTTAATATCAACAAAAGCCTGGACAAGTTCGAAAACCAGCCAGATCGGACCAGTAACAGCGGAGTTATGGCCCTTGATTTAGTTAAAAATGCTATATTTTGCCTCGTAAGACGATGGGACCTTCATTTTTCATCCGATCTTTACCAAACTTTACTAGATTGTTAGTATCAATGAAAGCTCAGGTAATTTCGAAAACCAGCCGGATCGGAGCAGTAACAGCGGAGTTATGGCCCTTGATTTAGTTAAAAATGCTATATTAAAATGCTATATTTTGCCTCGTTAAGACGATAGGGCCTTTGTTTTTCAGACAAGTTTTTAAACTAGCCAGATTGGACCATTTACACCGGAGTTACGGCCGTTGATTTTCTGAAATATGCTATATTTTGGCCTCAAGACGAAAGGGCCTTCGTATCGCCGGATTTCAGTGAAACTTTGCAGGAATGATCCGTACCAAGCCTAGTTGTACATGTCATCACCGTGTTCTGGTTGAATGATTTTGGCAGAGTTAGGCCCTTTAAAGATTTTATTACACAAACTTTGTCCTGACTAGTTCTGCTGAACCCCTGGCCGGATTTAAACGAAACTATTTAGGGTTGATCATTTCCAGGTCTAGTTGTGCAACTCATCGCCGTGTTTCGGTTGAATGATTTTTGGCAAAGTCATAGCCCTTTAAAGGGAAAATAGCGACACAGCCAAACAAGCTCTATTATCGAGAGTTTTGAAAAACTTTTAAAAGGGTGAAAGAATTATCAAAATCGGATGATAAACAAAAAAAGATGTGACCATTTAAAGGTTGTTCTAAAATGAATATGGGAGCCGCCATTTTTAGAACTATGATGTCACAGTTTCATATTATCATATATGGAATATTGATAAATATCATTTAAAACGAAGAAAATCACTGCAGATGAATGCATTTTTTTACTGGTCATATAAAGCATTATTAAATATTACATATTTTTCATACAGTTGCTGTAATTTTCCCCTATAAATAGTAAATTTTCATGTTTATAAAAATGGTCATTTAGAACCGTGATGTCATAGCTCTCAAAATGGCCACTTCCATATCCATTTCAACAGAAACTTCAAATGATCATATATTTTTTGTTTATCATCCGATTTTGATAATTCTCTCACCCTTATTCAAGTTTTTCAGAACTCTCAATAGTAAAGATGGTTTAGCTGTGTCGCTACATTCCGTTTAAAGGTTTTAATACACAAACTTTGCCTGGACCAGTTCTCCTGAACCCCTTACCAGATTTCAACGAAACTTTGCAGGGATGATCAGCACCAAGCCTAGTTGTGCAAATCATCCGGTTTACAGAATTTTGGCAGAGTTATGGCCCTTCAAAGGTTTTTGATACACAAACCTTTTCCAGGCTAATTCTCCTGAACCCCTGGCTGGATTTCAGTGAAACTTGACAAGGATGATCAGAATCAATCCTAATTATGAATGTCATCACCATATTCTGGTTGAATGATTTTTGGCAGAGTTATGTTGTGTCCCTGAGCAAGACACTTTATCTGCATTTGCTTAGTACTGGTTCTACCCAGGAAGACATCGAGAGTGACTAAAGTCAATTCAGAGAGCTTTCATTACAATCAATGTAAACATTTTTAAATTATGTAGAAAATTAAATGGACGCCCGAGTTTTAAAATCTTAAAAAAAAGTTTAAAAAAATCAAAGATTGACGTGTGTCCCTTTAAACAGGTGAGCTTTCCTATATTGTGGGACAAAATTTACAGTCAAATATTTCTTAATTTGATTTCTAAAAACTGGCAATATATACAAAGTCAAATTGTTTGATGATATATATCAAGACAGGAAATAGGAGATCTTTTCCGGTTACTTTCTTACCATCCCTTGTATTTCTCAGTCTATTAGTGATTCCATTTCTTTGATGTTTAAAGTTTCGAGAAAGTTAGAACAAAAATGAGCCATGATTTCCATAATCAATTTACATTGTAAACAGGAGGTCTGGAGCTGAAAGGAACAGTTATTCATATCTTGCAATATAGGTCAAAAGATCCGAGACGGAATCCTGTTTGTCATGGAGTAATGGAAGAATCGGAACTGGTAAATCAACAGTGGAAACTGAGAAATTTGATTGCTTTCATGTATTGAACAATAAATAACTTAAAAATGATGAGATCAGAGGTGATTTTGACATAAAGGCAAATTTATCTGTTGGAGAAAAATCGCTAATTGGCAGAAAGTCAAGTAGAGAAGTGGTTTGGGATGGAACAAAAGTTATGGATGGAGCCTTTGAAAGAAATTGTGTATTTTTGAGTAGTCTGCTATTGAAAATAGTTCTCCAGTTGGGGAGAAATGTGTATGTTTTTTTGTTATATTTACATGAATTGGTTTTTAGCTCAACTGATCAGAGATCAGCGGAGCTTATGCCGTGGTGCGGTGTCCGTCGTCCGTCCGTCTGTCCGTCTGTCCGTCTGTCCGTCTGTCCGTCTGTCTGTCCGTAAACTTTTATTTGTAGCGACTTCACAGCTGAAACTACTGGATGGATATTCATGAAACTTTACAGAAATGTTGCCCATAAAGTCTAGTTGATCCTAGCAAAAATTCATGTTGATGTGAAATCCAAGATGGCCGCCAAAGCTAAAAATAGAGTTTTAAAATACAAGTTTGTAGCGACTTCTTCTTGAAAACTATAAGTGATATTGATATGGGACTTTTTCTAAAATGATCAGCATGACATGATGTTGATCCTAGTCAAAAATCGTTTTGATTCAACGTTAAACATGGCTGCCAGCGGCCATCTTTGTTTACATAGAGTTATATAGTAAAAACTTGTAGCGACTACTTCTCTGAAACTACTTGGCGGATTGTCATGAAACTTTACAGGAATGTTGCTCTTGATGTCTAATTGATCCTAGAAAAATTTCAGGTCGGCCGGAAATTCAAGATGGCCGTCACAGCTAAAAATAGATTTTTAAAAAATAAGTTTGTAGCGACTACTTCTTGAAAACTATAAGTGATATTGATATGGGACTTTTTCTAAAATGATCAGCATTACATGATGTTGATCCTAGTCAAAAATCGTTTTGATTCAACGTTAAACATGGCTGCCAGCGGCCATCTTTGTTTACATAGAGTTATATAGTAAAAACTTGTAGCGACTACTCCTCTGAAACTACTTGGCAGATTGTCATGAAACTTTACAGGAATGTTGCTCTTGATGTCTAATTGATCCTATCAAAATTTCAGGTCGGCCGGAAATTCAAGATGGCCGTCACAGCTAAAAATAGATTTTTAAAAAATAAGTTTGTAGCGACTACTTCTTGAAAACTATAAGTGATATTGATATGGGACTTTTTCTAAAATGATCAGCATGACATGATGTAGATCCTTATGGAAAATTATTTTGATTCGACGTTAAACATGGCTGCCAGTGGCCATCTTTGGTTACATAGAGTTATATAGTAAAAACTTGTAGCGACTACTCCTCTGAAACTACTTGACGGATGTTCATGAAACTTCACAGGAATGTTGCTCTTGATGTCTAGTTGATCCTAGAAAAATTTCAGGTCGGCCGGAAATTCAAGATGGCCGCCACAGCTAAAAATAGATTTAAAATAAATAAATTTGTAGCGACTACTTCTTCAAAACAATAAGAGATATTGATATGGGACTTTTTCTAAAATGATCAGTATGACATGATGTTGGTCCTTGTCGAAAATCGTTTTGATTTGACCTTAAACATGGCTGCTTTGTTTACATAGAGTTATATAATGAAAACTTGTAGCGACTACTTCTTTGATACTACCCGACGGATTTTCATGAAACTTTACAGGAATGTTGCTCTTAATGTCTTATTGATCTTAGCAAAATTTCAGGTCGGCCTGAAATTCAAGATGGCCGCCACGGTTAAAAATAGATTTTCAAAAAACAAGTCTGTAGCGACTACTTCCTGAAATCAAAATCAATCAGTAGAGCTTCAAGGTCATTGACCTCTTGTTTATAGTCGCACCAACATCTAAAGTCACATGGCGACTTTCAAACCTCCGTTGGTGGAGAAAGAACCCAGGTGCCCTTTCGGGTAGTTTTCGTGCACGGGCGGGATCCCTGGATAGAACCACCGACATTCTGCAAGCCAGCTAGATAGCTGCCTCACATAAAGATGAAGGGTCCCATGAGGGCTCCAACCCACAGCAGTGAGTGGCAAGTGATTTCAAGTCAAGAAAACTAACCACTCTACCAAGGATGCCCCATATTTATATGACTGGCACAGGGCTGAAAAAATTGTGTTTTTACTAAATTGTTTATTGTTGACTTACTGTATTTCATGCACCAGAGTTTACCATACATGACTGTCAAAAAAAAAAAGGGTAAAATGTGAAACAGACAAATCAGCTTTTAAATTCAAGAAAAATACCAGAGAACTCGAATCTACTGCTAGACTGATGTTTCAACTATTAAAGACGAAAGAAGCTTGACAGAGGATTGCTGTGGAAATAGGATTGATGTAATTGATTCCTATAAACTCGTGGCGTAACGTTGACATAAACTGCTTTACTCTATAAGAGGATAGATATTATCGAGAGACATTAACAAAAACACTTCATCAGCACTTCTTTGAGGATGTGATGAATTTGCTGATTTTGCCGTCTGCATGGTGTTCCATTGTGTATATTTGCAGTATATCTTGGTACCAAAAGTATTGAGTAGGCAGGGCACGAAAATTCCACTCGTCCGCTCGCTATGACGAGTGCTCATTGAGGCAGGACGAGTAGAAATTCAGATAAATTCTTTAACAATTTATCAATTTGACCATTCAAATATTGCGTAGGACGAGAAACTGAGAAACAAATTTTCTTGCCCTGGTAGGGATATTAAAGTAGGAAGGTGAATTCAGGTATATTAACGAACCAGCTAAGCCTGAAGTAGCTAAACAACCATGGGGATGACAAAGAGATTGCTTCACGCCTGGCATGTAAAAACCAATAGCTTTTAATTATAGTTGGTATTTTTAAGACATTTTTTTGTACAATTTAAATTGTTAAACTGTAAACATATCAATCACAGCATTAATAAAACCAGAATCAAAAACAACAATTTCACTCCATCATCTCTGGGCTATTAAATTGTTCTTTGAATGTCATCGGCAATACAATTATACTCATAAATAACCTCCTACTGTTCGAGGTGATTGTGAAATGGTAATTGAAATTGATGATGTCTGGATTATGCCAATTGAAATTACTTGCAGCAATGTGCAGTAAACTGACTTTTCATGTTTTTCAAAACACTTGCAGGATGTGGCACATTTTAACAATATTCCAATATATCTTTCAAAAACAATTGCGATGTAGTTTGGAAATCTTGAAGGATGTGAAAGGCTCTGTTGAGTCTGTAATTGTATGATGAAATATTATGGATATGTGATAGAATATCGAAACCTTGCCATCCATTTAACCCATTCAGGAGATCTTATCGATATGCTCTTGACTGTCTTGCAAAATAATTGGACCATAATCAGTGTCTGTCTGTCTGTCAGTCCGTCCGTCCTGCCATCCATCCATCTGTCCATTATGAACTCTAAGTGTGGGGGACAATGTGCAATGCTAAGGTTTACAGTATCTATTCCAAGGTGGATTTCCAGTGAAATCATTACTCCATATCTGGAAATAAAAACATCACTATACAAACTGTGTTATATGAGCTGTTAAACCTAGTCGGGTAGTCTTTACTGAATTGTCCTTTAACAGTCAGCCTCCAGAAAGATTTTTTTTTTTTTGTGTGTGTGTGACAAATGTTACTAAGGGATGTGAAAGACGGAAGCTTGACCTTGAACAGTTACTAAACCTCGACCTTGAACAGTTACTAAACCTCGACCTTGAACAGTTACTAAACCTTGACCTTGAACAGTTACTAAACCTCGACCTTGAACAGTTACTAAACCTCGACCTTGAACAGTTACTAAACCTTGACCTTGAACAGTTACTAAACCTCGACCTTGAACAGTTACTAAACCTTGACCTTGAACAGTTACTAAACCTCGACCTTGAACAGTTACTAAACCTTGACCTTGAACAGTTACTAAACCTCGATGGCGTGAAGTACACCTTCGACCTTGAACAGTTACTAAACATCGATGGCGTGAAGTACACCTTCAACCTTGAACAGTTACTAAACCTCGATGGCGTGAAGTACACCTTCGACCTTGAACAGTTACTAAACCTCGATGGCGTGAAGTACACCTTCGACCTTGAACAGTTACTAAACCTCGATGGCGTGAAGTACACCTTGTCACCCGATTGTTGTGCTCTCCACTTACATTGATCTTATTTGGAAGCAAACAATAGTAACGACTGTGGTCTCCTCTAAAAGGATTTAGAAAAATCCTGCGAGAAAGTCCCTGTGGAATGTCTTTATACCTGACATTTTATAGGTCTAATGGAACAGCTTGTTGGAAACAAATGAACATTTCACACACTTTTATGGAAAAAGTTTCAGCGTGTCGATTAAAATCAAATGAATGCCGAAGAGAATCAGAATGGATTGATGACTGATCAGAATCGATTGATGACTGATCAGAATCGATTGATGACTGATCAGAATCGATTGATGACTGATCAGAATCGATTGATGACTGATCAGAAAAAAAAAACACAAACTACTTTACATACAGTGGATATATATGGAATCCGCTGCAAATTCCGGCAAATATAGTGTAGTATTTTTTTAAGAATCAACAGCTTAGTACAAAGAGTAGTAAAGTAGGAAGTGATCAATGTGGTGAGAGTGGAAGTGATCAATGTGGTGAGAGTGGAAGTGATCAATGTGGTGAGAGTGGAAGTGATCAATGTGGTGAGAATGGAATCCTGCAAACTACTAGTTCTCTGCTGAATCACAGTGGTTTTACATTTTCAAGAACTTCAAAGAGGCTTTACTGTGAAGCGTATACATCAAGTATTGATTGGAAGAAAAACAAGTGTACATTTTGTGCCAGGGATAAATTTGGAACATTGAGTGATTCAGAATGGATTTACAAATGCACAGGGGATAATAACACTGGCTACAAGGACGGCCTGATGAAATCTGTTCCATTATACTGGATTAATGCAATTGGCAGAATTTCAAGTTCTTTTTTTTATTTGTTTCATTGATTCATTGTGAAAATTCAATTTGATGGATTCATTGAGCATTTATGTTTTAATATTAAGTGGAATTTTATGTCGAGATGGCGTGTTTTCAGCAAACAGTTGCCAGTGTACAATAATAAAGTATTTTCAATATTCTGTAGGCATGCAACATTTATGAATTGCAATTGCAATTATGTTGCATATAATTCCACCAAAACAAGAACTGTGAACTTGTGGTTAACTTCCAGGAGCGAGTATTGGTAGGTTTTTCAGGTTTATTACTTGCATCAGGAAACTTCTTTCGCAAGGCTCATTTAGGGATCCATTTTGGTATTGAATCCAGGATTTACATGCTTTATTGAGTTATCTTCACTATTGTCATTATAATGATAGTGCAACTTTACCATCATGATTTTAATAAGTTAGTGAGTACGTGTCGATTCTTAATGGATGGCAGGATGTATACTGTACTGGTTCTACCTAGGAAAAATGGGGTGATCTGCCTCTACCACAATAATAAATCGACCATCATATATGGCCGAACATGTGCTTAAAATAATGCATAACACCATTCAAACAAACAATTCAAACATAATAAGTTCAACATCCTGCCTTATAACATAATTGTCTGTGTTACCATTGCAAGACGTCCCATATATGTTGTCTGTGTTACCATTGCAAGACGTCCCATATATGTTGTCTGTGTTACCATTGCAAGACGTCCCATATATGTTGTCTGTGTTACCATTGCAAGACGTCCCATATATGTTGTCTGTGTTACCATTGCAAGACGTCCCATATATGTTGTCTGTGTTACCATTGCAAGACGTCCCATATATGTTGTCTGTGTTACCATTGCAACACGTCCCATATATGTTGTCTGTGTTACCATTGCAAGACGTCCCATATATGTTGTCTGTGTTACCATTGCAACACGTCCCATATATGTTGTCTGTGTTACCATTGCAAGACGTCCCATATATGTTGTCTGTGTTACCATTGCAAGACGTCCCATATATGTTGTCTGTGTTACCATTGCAAGACGTCCCATATATGTTGTCTGTGTTACCATTGCAACACGTCCCATATATGTTGTCTGTGTTACCATTGCAAGACGTCCCATATATGTTGTCTGTGTTACCATTGCAAGACGTCCCATATATGTTGTCTGTGTTACCATTGCAAGACGTCCCATATATGTTGTCTGTGTTACCATTGCAAGACGTCCCATATATGTTGTCTGTGTTACCATTGCAAGACGTCCCATATATGTTGTCTGTGTTACCATTGCAACACGTCCCATATGTGTTGTCTGTGTTACCATTGCAACACGTCCCATATATGTTGTCTGTGTTACCATTGCAACACGTCCCATATATGTTGTCTGTGTTACCATTGCAACACGTCCCATATATGTTGTCAACAATTAACCCAATTACAAGATGCCAAGATCATTGCGGAGTCCTTGACTTATTTTCTGAAGTTTTTAATTTAGGGCTTCAGGGAGATTAACTCTTGAAGCCAACCAAGTTACTAGAAGTTACTTGCCTCTATTTCAGGTATCTGGTCACCTGGTATGCAGCACTCGCCGCCTGCACCTGTACCCAGTGTGAAGTCTCCACCGGAGTGGAAGGAGCAGCACTCCCCCACGCTTAAGGATGTGCCCCAGGTCTGGACCCCGGGGGGTGCTGGTGGGCCAGGAACTAAGGGTTATAGACCCATTAAGAAAGACTTCACACAGAAAACTTTGGAGAGAAAAACTTCGGTAAAGTCTTTGCGGTCAACTTGATTGTATATTCTCGATGAAATTTATCTTACTGAGTAAATGGTGCAGGCCTATTGAATGAGAGATACTTCAAGCACCATTCTATCTTATTGATTGCAGATCTGAAGGTTAATCTGTTATCTTTTGAAACTACATGCACATTTGTCATTTAAAAATTACTTTGATCTGAGATACCTATCATTTTGAGGGTTATACAATATTTATTAAAAAACAAAACAAAAAAACTTTGCATTGGTCACCTGGCTGACATAGTTACAATTTGTATTTGCACTATTTATAATATCCTGTATATATTGTCAAGGTTACCTCTCCTGAGCACAAGGTTTCCCAAGCACCCAAGCCTGAAGAAAGTTATGCTTGGAGCCCGCGGATAACTGAAGACAAGCCAGACTTAGTCAGCCAACCCTTACCCACAAGTGCTTTCACATATAAACCTGCCTCACCATCGCACCTTCCATCAGACAGTGGATCCCCCTCTCACCCAGTCATGCACCATGCCACCCCATCTCATGCTGCACATCAGTCGCCGACTAGTGGCGCGCCGGCACAATCACCGGTCCAAAATGGGCTGGATCATCACGTTTCCTCTAGTGTGCTTTCACTCAAGGATGAACCAAGTCGGTTACCGCCATCCCAGAGTCCCGTTCATAACACTGCTGCAGAAAAAATAGAGGTTTGTTCATATTATTATTACTATTATAGGTGTCATTAACCATGCAATGATAGTGTTGTAAAGTAGAAACAAATATATAGGGTTATATAGGGAAAACATACACAATTTTACTATAGGTGAGATTATGACTACTTCGTATTTAGTGGAGATATCTGTTTAAAAAAAAACAACTCTGCTTTCCTTCCTGCATGGTTTTGCTGTGGTTTATACTACTGATTTGTTTATACTGAATTTATTTTGTCTTATTAAAAATTTACGTTAAAAGACATAATAATGATTGTTCCTTGCAAATATTTGACTTCCCTTGCAGATATTTGATTTTCCAGAAAAAAATGTTAATTCTATTCTTAAATAAATTTGACTCTTAATTGAATAGCTCCTTTAATAGTGATACATTTCTTAATAGTTAAATTTAAAATATTTTAAAAGTTTAAATAGTGCAATTAATAATGCAATTAGCATAATGGTTACAACTATGAAACATCCACCTTTATAGATGAAGAGAAAGAAGTTAGCAAAATTAGCGAGATATCTATAGATACTGATTCTGGTGGTAGACAATATGCCACAAGAGGTAAGCTAGGTCATGGAACACGGAAGCTAGACTCACTGTATACTAGAACTAGGCGCCACATTAACATTAAACGTATAAAGCTACATTCTCGGGGACAATGATTATCCATGTGGGAATTTTTGCATTTGACCCTCCTAATTTGTATTTGATGGCAGGATCTACTTGCTAAATTACATAAATGGTCTAGTTTGACGAGTAAAGAAATGCAATAAAGTTATTAAGTTTATATTAGTATAACTGGTAGACTGTTATACGTTATGCTTTTTTCAATACAGTGACAGTAGGAAAATTTTAAACATTTTGAAAAATAATTGCATTTTTAGCGTGTTTTTGCAAATTGTTAGAAATATAATAAATTTGCTGTCTTCTGTAATTTATCGGAGGGTAAACTTTCCAAATCACGCACTTTAACAATTCTTCAAGTGTTTCGGCAAAGTTTACTCTCCAATAAATTGCAGAAAACATGGAAGTTCATCATATAATAAATTTATTACAGTTGTGTTTTATTT